>JBBBDQ010002677.1:100000-250000 GCA_037127315.1 Ascarosepion bandense | reverse complement strand
TATCTATCTATCTATCTATCTATCTATCTATCTATCTATCTATCTATCTATCTATCTATCTATCTTGTTCTCTCTTTAGATCTATCTATCTATCTATCTATCTATCTATCTATCTATCTATCTATCTATCTATCTAGTTCTCTCTTTAGATCTATCTATCTATCTATCTATCTATCTATCTATCTAGTTCTCTCTTTAGATCTATCTATCTATCTATCTATCTATCTATCTATCAATCTAGTTCTCTCTTTAGATCTATCTATCTATCTATCTATCTATCTATCTAGTTCTCTCTTTAGATCTATCTATCTATCTATCTATCTATCTATCTATCTATCTAGTTCTCTCTTTAGATCTATCTATCTATCTATCTATCTATCTATCTATCTATCAATCTAGTTCTCTCTTTAGATCTATCTATCTATCTATCTATCTATCTATCTATCTATCTATCTATCTATCTAGTTCTCTCTTTAGATCTATCTATCTATCTATCTATCTATCTATCTATCTATTTCTCTCTTTAGATCTATCTATCTATCTATCTATCTATCTATCTATCTATCTAGTTCTCTCTTTCGATCTATCTATCTATCTATCTATCTATCTATCTATCTATCTAGTTCTCTTTTAGATCTATCTATCTATCTATCTATCTATCTATCTATCTATCTATCTAGTTCTCTCTTTAGATCTATCTATCTATCTATCTATCTATCTATCTATCTATCTATCTATCTATCTATCTATCTATCTATCTAGTTCTCTTTTAGATCTATCTATCTATCTATCTATCTATCTATCTATCTATCTAGTTCTCTCTTTAGATCTATCTATCTATCTATCTATCTATCTATCTAGTTCTCTCTTTAGATCTATCTATCTATCTATCTATCTATCTATCTATCTATCTAGTTCTCTCTTTAGATCTATCTATCTATCTATCTATCTATCTATCTATCTATCTATCTATCTAGTTCTCTCTTTAGATCTATCTATCTATCTATCTATCTATCTATCTATCTATCTATCTATCTAGTTCTCTCTTTAGATCTATCTATCTATCTATCTATCTATCTATCTATCTATCTATCTATCTATCTATCTATCTAGTTCTCTCTTTAGATCTATCTATCTATCTATCTATCTATCAATCTAGTTCTCTCTTTAGATCTATCTATCTATCTATCTATCTATCTATCTATCTATCTATCTATCTAGTTCTCTCTTTCGATCTATCTCTCTATCTCTCTATCTATCTATCTATCTATCTATCTATCTATCTATCTATCTATCTATCTAGTTTCTCTCTTTAGATCTATCTATCTATCTATCTATCTATCTATCTATCTATCTATCTATCTATCTATCTATCTAGTTCTCTCTTTAGATCTATCTATCTATCTATCTATCTATCTATCTATCTATCTAGTTCTCTCTTTAGATCTATCTATCTATCTATCTATCTATCTATCTATCTATCTATCTATCTATCTATCTAGTTCTCTCTTTAGATCTATCTATCTATCTATCTATCTATCTATCTATCTATCTATCTATCTATCAATCTAGTTCTCTCTTTAGATCTATCTATCTATCTATCTATCTATCTATCTATCTATCTATCTATCTATCTATTTCTCTCTTTAGATCTATCTATCTATCTATCTATCTATCTATCTATCAATCTAGTTCTCTCTTTAGATCTATCTATCTATCTATCTATCTATCTATCTATCTATCTATCTATCTAGTTCTCTCTTTTGATCTATCTATCTATCTATCTATCTATCTATCTATCTATCTATCTATCTATCTATCTAGTTCTCTTTTAGATCTATCTATCTATCTATCTATCTATCTATCTATCTATCTATCTATCTATCTATCTATCTATCTATCTATCTATCTATCTTGTTCTCTCTTTAGATCTATCTATCTCTATCTATCTATCTATCTATCTATCTATCTATCTATCTATCTATCTATCTAGTTCTCTCTTTAGATCTATCTATCTATCTATCTATCTATCTATCTATCTATCTATCTAGTTCTCTCTTTAGATCTATCTATCTATCTATCTATCTATCTATCTATCTATCTATCTATCAATCTAGTTCTCTCTTTAGATCTATCTATCTACCTATCTATCTATCTATCTATCTAGTTCTCTCTTTAGATCTATCTATCTATCTATCTATCTATCTATCTATCTATCTATCTATCTATCTATCTATCTATCTAGTTCTCTCTTTAGATCTATCTATCTATCTATCTATCTATCTATCTATCTATCTATCTATCTATCTATCAATCTAGTTCTCTCTTTAGATCTATCTATCTATCTATCTATCTATCTATCTATCTATCTATCTATCTAGTTCTCTCTTTAGATCTATCTATCTATCTATCTATCTATCTATCTATCTATCTATCTATTTCTCTCTTTAGATCTATCTATCTATCTATCTATCTATCTATCTATCTATCTAGTTCTCTCTTTAGATCTATCTATCTATCTATCTATCTATCTATCTATCTATCTATCTATCTATCTATCTAGTTCTCTTTTAGATCTATCTATCTATCTATCTATCTATCTATCTATCTATCTATCTATCTAGTTCTCTCTTTAGATCTATCTATCTATCTATCTATCTATCTATCTATCTATCTAGTTCTCTTTAGATCTATCTATCTATCTATCTATCTATCTATCTATCTATCTATCTATCTATCTATCTAGTTCTCTCTTTAGATCTATCTATCTATCTATCTATCTATCTATCTATCTAGTTCTCTCTTTAGATCTATCTATCTATCTATCTATCTATCTATCTATCTATCTAGTTCTCTCTTTAGATCTATCTATCTATCTATCTTCTATCTATCTATCTATCTATCTATCTATCTATCTATCTAGTTCTCTCTTTAGATCTATCTATCTATCTATCTATCTATCTATCTATCTATCTATCTATCTATCTAGTTCTCTCTTTAGATCTATCTATCTATCTATCTATCTATCTATCTATCTATCTATCTATCTATCTATCTATCTAGTTCTCTCTTTAGATCTATCTATCTATCTATCTATCTATCAATCTAGTTCTCTCTTTAGATCTATCTATCTATCTATCTATCTATCTATCTATCTATCTATCTATCTAGTTCTCTCTTTAGATCTATCTCTCTATCTCTCTATCTATCTATCTATCTATCTATCTATCTATCTATCTATCTATCTAGTTCTCTCTTTAGATCTATCTATCTATCTATCTATCTATCTATCTATCTATCTATCTATCTATCTAGTTCTCTCTTTAGATCTATCTATCTATCTATCTATCTATCTATCTATCTATCTAGTTCTCTCTTTAGATCTATCTATCTATCTATCTATCTATCTATCTATCTATCTATCTATCTATCTATCTATCTAGTTCTCTCTTTAGATCTATCTATCTATCTATCTATCTATCTATCTATCTATCTATCAATCTAGTTCTCTCTTTAGATCTATCTATCTATCTATCTATCTGTCTCTCTATCTATCTATCATCTAGTTCTCTCTTTAGATCTATCTATCTATCTATCTATCTATCTATCTATCTATCTATCAATCTAGTTCTCTCTTTAGATCTATCTATCTATCTATCTATCTATCTATCTATCTATCTATCTATCTATCTATCTATCTATTTCTCTCTTTTGATCTATCTATCTATCTATCTATCTATCTATCTATCTATCTATCTATCTATCTAGTTTCTCTCTTTAGATCTATCTATCTATCTATCTATCTATCTATCTATCTATCTATCAATCTAGTTCTCTCTTTAGATCTATCTATCTATCTATCTATCTATCTATCTATCTATCTATCTAGTTCTCTCTTTAGATCTATCTATTTATCTATCTATCTATCTATCTATCTATCTATCTATCTATCTATCTATCTATCTATCTATCTATCTATCTGTTCACATATATATATCCGTAATTAAAAAACAACAGTAAGAACCCAATTATTACCTGGAATATCGTAGCTAAATCCAAACATTAGAATCGAAAAAGAGATAAATGTAATTTATGTCTTTTAGAAAAACTTTTTATCTTAAACCATATCAAGAATTCAAATTTGTTTAACAAAAATGTGATTTAATGACCACAAGGTGTCATAGAAAAAATACTTACTCAAATTCTGAGAACAAAATTGATATAGATCCCTCTTTACCTTTGCCTCTTTCTTTCTTTCTTTCTTTCTTTCTTTCTTTCCACCATAATATTACTTTTAACAATTATTAATTAAAACCCTTTTATTTTTACTCCTTACGTTTTTAATTTTTAATTCTTAATTCTAAATTTTACCTCTTAATTTTTCTTTTAATGTTCTTTAATTTTTCTTATTTTCATTTAAAATATTCAAATTTTAATTTTTCCCTACATTTTTATGTACATGTAATATTTGAATATTCAAATTTTTAGACTCATGATTTACGCCCCTTTGATTTCTTCTCCCTGCATTTTATTATTTTTTATTTTTGTTTTATTTTAATTTTAAATTTAAAATTTAAAGTATAAATTTTTATCTACATGAAACCGTAGAATGTTTAAATTTTTAATCATGTTATTAAAAAAGCAGTAACTTAACTTTATAAGATTTAATTCCCATGAACATCAAGTGAACTTAAATTCAAATCTATTAAACTGTCAGTTTGAAATATGCATTTGATGATTGCATAGCGCATGAAATTCCGAGTCGTGCCATAGACGTAGGATAAAATATATATATATATATATATATATATGTACGCATCGCTCATTCAATAATGAATTAGAGCACTCTGGCTGTTGGGCGTGTATAATGATAATATACACGCTAAAAAGCCTGCCTTCTTCTACCGAGCGCCCATAGCCCAGAGCTAGAATCGCCGACTGACGCCAATTCGGTCAGGTTTCAACCCTGGGTTAAAATCAATCGGTGTCTAACCGTAATGATGAGCTGTGAAACAGCAAAACAGATCTGTCTGCGGATGATTATATATATATATATGTGTGTGTGTGTGTGTGTGTGTGTGTGTGTGTGTGTGTGTGTGTGTGTGTGTGTGTGCACATAAAATAATGAAGTGAAGTGGAAAACCTATAAAAGGCGTATTTCGGAAAAACGTCCGTTGCTTTCAGTGTAAGGAAAATGCATTGGGATCTATGACGATAATGCATACATACATACATACATATATATATATATATATTTATATATAGTCCAAAATACAAAAAAGTATATTTAGATTACATATACAATTATTTCACAAATACAACTATTACACTGACATTTAAATTTTAATTGTCACTTATAAGAAGCTTCTTCAGAGATTTTTAAATCATTCGTCCTTAATAGGACGAATGATTTAAAAATCCGATAGACATACAGTTATATATATATATATATATATATATATATATATATATATATATATAATAAGTAAAGAACAAGTAGGAAAAAGTGTCTTTAATATAACATGTTTCACTTATAACAAGCTTCTTCAGAGATTTATTAAGGACGAATGATTTAAAAATCCGAGAGACATACAGTTAAACAAACACAAATTTTATCTTCCACATTTAATATTCATCCGTTGCTTTATCACAAGTGACACGTATCTGACTTTTGAAACAATAGCTCATTTAAAAATACTCTCTCTCGGATTTTTAAATTATTCGTCCCTAATAAATCCCTGAAGAAGCTTAAAGACACTTTTTCCTACATATTCTTTACTTATACTATATATATATATATATATATATATATAAATTCAGATAAAATTTAGAGAGAAATAGCCATTTTTAATATGTCACTTTTAGACATGCATTGTCAACCCCGTTTAAACAAAGAATGAGGAAAAAATCTAATGTCGGAGGCTTGGTCTAGTTATGGAATGGATGGAGGAATATTGGCTATTATAGGGTTAAGCTAGCGGAATCTTAGTAGTAATTTCTACTACGGTAGTGGGAAGTATGGGGCTTGACCATTGGGTTAGTAGTGGTAGGTAGGAGGGAAAAAGTAACTGCTTCGCCAAATTTAGGAAAAAAATTCTATTGTGACTAAATGGAAGTGCAATTTGAATTTATTTGGGTGACGACACATACAAATGATCTCTCTACGTTTTTTCAGAAGTACATTCTGATATGGAAATTTTAAAATTTTAATATTTTCTTTTAAACATAGATTACATCTGTCACTTAAGCTATTAGGAATGCTTGTCTTGCCTATCAGCTTCCACTATATCTGTGGATTTAGGTTATTTTCTTTTAATTCCAAGTAGTTTCGGTAAAGGGCTATTTGATATCATAAACTAGGGTTAATGAAGGAGTGCCTGTGTGCATAAAGCCGTTGCTTCCAAATTCCCGCCGAAATTCCGATATAAACATTATATTTCTCCTTATTTTTTTTTTTACGGAAGATGGTAGCTTGATATATCACATTTGCAAATCTAATAAATATATGAAAATTCAAAATTTACTGGATCGTATGATCACTTTGCGGATGTGTGTTGTGGACTATTGACTCGGAACGACAAATCGGAGAACCGAGTTCGAATTCCAGTTGCATTCCTTGCATTCACTTGCGCGCAAATACCCTTGGGAAAGGTATTAATCTGTAACTTCTTTCCAGTTATGGGTTAGATAGAAGAACAGATTGGGTCCTATAGCCTTGGTTGGCAACCAGTCTACCGCAGAAAGCAATGGCAACCTACTGCGGGATAATCTTCCGCCCAGTCAGTCATGTCTCTTTCGAGACATGATCGCCTAAAGCGTGTATCACGTATGGCACGTAACTGACTGATGATCACTTCGGCGAATTGAATTCGCTTTATCGGCGATCTTTAAAGATCCGGTAAGTTTTGAGGTTATATATATATATAAATGTAAACTTATCGTTATACTCGTTTCGAAAAATCCTCCAAGCACATACGCGGAATGAAAAAATGGTGATAAAAAAGAACGAGCTAAGCACGTGAACATCAGTCAAAGTACGCAGCCCCCACAAAAAAAACTAACTTTCCCTGAAGATCCAATTTGGTAAAACCTTGATAGGTTCGTTGGCTCTCTAGGTTAGTTATTTACTATATATATATATATATATATATATATATATATATATATATATATATATATACATTTGTGATAAATCTGCTTTATTGTGTGTGATAAAGCCACAGTAATACCATCATTGAGAAAAGCAGCATGCTGTCAAACTGTCTTTAATATTTGCCGTAGTTATTCCCGATGTTCAAGTCGGCCTTTGCAAAGATGAGAAACGGGACAGGCGCCATCTCTTCTCGCTCTTACACTTTGTTTTCCCAGGAAGAAAACCAGGGATACTTCCTCGCATGAGGCTGTCTTTGAGTTTGTCTTTCTAACACAAGAGTGGCCTTTCATCTGACCTGATTGTTATAAGCTGGCCAAAGAGGAGCTGTTTTGGAAGTCTGCTATCGCTCGTACGAGGTTTTGCCCACCTGGGTTAGATTTTCATTAAGATGGCTTCAATACCTGTCATGTTGCTTTTAGTCAGAACTTCACTGTTTCTAATGCGACCACTCAGTTTTCTCTTGCAGATCTTATGTAAGCAATGCATGTAGAAGGCATCAAGTTGATTGATGTGTCGTCGGTACACAGTCCCAAATTGCATAAAGTAGAGATGTCAGTTCTACTGACTTATACACATCGATTTTCACCTCTAACGAAAAATTACTTCGTTTATAGGTTTTATGCTTTGTTTCATTATATCTATCTATCTATCTATCTATCTATCTATCTATCTATCTATCGTCATCCGCAGGCAGATCTGTTTCGCTGTATTACAGCTCATCAGTACGACTTAGACTCCGTTCACTCCCTAACCCAGGATTGAAACCCGACCGACTCGGCGTCAGTCGGCGATTCTACCCCTAGGCTTGCTGAAGAAGGCAGACTTTTTAACGCGTATAAACACGCCCAATTATATATATATATATATATATATATATATATATATATATATATATATATATATATATATATATATATATATATATATATATATATATATATATATATATATATATATATATATATATATATATACAAAAGGATGATTAATTTCATTAATATTAAAATTGACCAAGGTCGAGGGCTCGATGCAAATATTATATTCTATTTACACAGCCAAATATAAAAAATAAAACAAAAATTTCAATATTTAAATCCGTTGAATAGCCGGCATTTCTACGAGAAGATCTTTGCTTCTTCAGCAACGTCGAAACGAAAATTTTATTTACTCAAATTCAGATGTATTATAAGATTTTATACCGGCAGAAGTCCAAAAAACCTTCCATTCATAGGAAAATAGAATGGGGTGGGATTAGCAATTTTGGATTTTAAGGTAGTAAAAAGGGGAAAGCAGACAGTACCTATGTCTCTTATTAGAAGACATACCCCTCCTCCAAACCCGAGTCAAGAGTTCAAAAGCCATTTTCAGCCATGTCAGAGGGACAGAAGCGGCATGGGAACGAAAGGAAAAAGAAAAAAAAAAGAAAGAGGGAGGGGTGGTTGACTGGGAAGTTATCTCAGAAAATTTTTTTTTTTCCCTTAGAAAGAAAAGAAAACTGCTACCCTCAATGTTGAAAAATAAAAAAAAACATTGAAAAATTTACCAGATTTTGATTAAACAAATAATGACTGGGATAAATTTTATAAAAAAATTTGGACAAACACAAATTCTAAATTTCAAATTAAAAATTAAAAATAATATCTTCAATGGTAGATCTCAAAAGAATTCATTACTACAAGAAACCATAACACAGCTGATGACACTATAAAAAAAGCATCATACTTTTGAACAGAAATATGATGAGATCCGAATTTCAGTCTGGAAATATCTTAATAAATAAATGTTTTCTATTAATTAATTAAAATGGTTTCTTTTTGATATTGCATAAACTGATTTCTTTCCATTCACAGATTGAAAAGAAAATAAGCAGAATAGGTTCCTCAAAATTATCTGCTTTTATAGAAACGGTTCCTGAAAATTTGGGATGCCATTATAGCATATATATATATATATATATATATATATATATATATATATATATATATATATATAATATTAGCAATAGTAATAACAATACCAACAGTAACAGAACTAACTTTGCCGAAACTAGTATTAATTAAGCTATAATTTAAATCGTCTTGTACAACCCACCGAGAACAAACTCGGAGGGAAAAGAAGGGGAAGTAAAAAAAGAAACAAACGAAGTACATGAACAAAAAGTCAAGCACTCGTAAGAAAGAAAAAAATCCCAAGACGAAAACTTTAACACTAAAGCGCTCAATAGGAAAGTAGAGCAAACAAAGACAGAAAATCTAAGCAAGAGCCAACAACCTACCACGGTTTCGCCCAACGGCTCGTCAGGGAAATTGGCCCAAAAGAAAAGAGCCAATTTCCCTGACGAGCCATTGGGCGAAACCGTGGTAGGTTGTTGGTTCTTGCTTAGATTTTCTCTTTTTCTTTCTTACGAGTGCTTGACTTATATATATATATATATATATATATAAACGCAAATGAAAATACAAAAATATCTTTTGGTTAATTTTTTCAAGTTTGTTGTTTAACATCAGGTTTCTCTAGTATATAAATGATTATGCCTCTCCACCAATTCCTTTTATTTGTTATATTGGAATGGCCATGACTTTTTTGGCGTAGAAATATTAATCTTTTGTTGCTACCTTTTAATAAATGCCTTTCTATTAGAAACCGCTTGCCCATAGCTTGGATCTTAACAGATGCTACTAACCTAGGTCAGGCGGACCTGAGAACAACAATTGAAAGATGTTTCCACTTTCTTTAAAATCTCTCAGCCAGAGGACTTGCTGCCGGATGTACTTTATTGTCATATTCAGAACTCTTTAACTTTCTGACTATGTCTTCAAAAGATTAGTAGACATTTCTTTTAAGGAAACAGAATCAGATTTTGTTTTGCGTTATGATTTTGAACAAACTGAGTTACAGAGTTACAGAGGCAAAAGCATGTTACACAGTCGTTACCATCTGTAACAACGGCTCCGTAACGTAATTTTGTCATTTATGTCATTAAAAAGAAATGATTAAGGAACTTTTTAAGGCTTCTTTTCTTTTTTTTTTTTTTTTTGCAAAAGAAGTGAATTGTTAGGTTACGTCCATTTTGACTAAAGCAGACGAGACAGATCAACTGATAATGCGAGCACACCCGCTTCTGCAACGTTGGCTTCAAATATGCATAATTACTAACAGTCTTGATAAAGTGAATCGTCTCATGCGGTACACGGCTCTCTCATCAAAGCAATCATCTGTCAGTAAAACCAGTCTTCGCCTCCATATATTTCTCTCATTCCAGTGCGATTACGACATTTATAACTTATTTAACATGGAAGCCATCATTGACATAATTAGTTTCGGCAAAAAAAAAAACAAAAAAAAATTGCCATAACCGTTAGCGAACTTTATTGATACTAGATTTTAAAGTTGTTACGAACTATATTAAATGATATCTCTAAAAATAGTGCATTCACATAGTTTCTATTACAGATGGTTTGTAGGCAATGTGCTTAGAATGCACGTGATTGATTGATGTATCGTCGGTACAGAGTACAAAATTCCATATAAATTATGTACCATAAAATATTTGTTCGGAAAGATTCTTCTTTTTCTGTGTGCCCTGTCCTTTCAGGACGTTGGCGATCATGGCTTTCCACATTTCCCTATTCCTGGTGGCTCTCAGCACACTTTCTCCTGTTACACCACACAACACTTTCCGTCATCCACCTTATCAGGTCCTTCAAATATGTTATCTGCTGCTTTCCCCTGTCTCTTTTCCCCTCTATCTGGCCTGTTAGTATCAGGTTCTACAAGACCTCTTTCCTCATTGCATGTCCCAGAAACTTTAGCTGTCTCTTCCTGATGCTCAGTATTAATTTCCTTTTCGTTTCCATCTTTTCCAAAACCTCATCATTGCTCACATGCTCGATCTATGATATTCGCAGCATCCTTCTGTAGACTCGCATTTCAGTTGCTTCAAGTTTTCCTTCATCTTCCATCATTCACTACCATATTGAAGATCTGATATCACATAGCAATCCAGTACTCTCTTCTTTGTTTCTAGCGAAATTGTCCTGTTTCTTAATACTTTACTCAACTTGTGGAATGCTTCCTTCGCTATGCCAGTTTGCCTTCGGATATAAGTGTCGCACATCCCGTCTTCTGTTATGAGAAAAAAACACAAAAAACAACAACAAAGAAAGAAACAAAAACACACAAAACAAAACAAATTTCTAAATTACCAAGGAAGATTCAACTGTGCCAAGATAACATTGCTCGGTATAGTATGTGGCCTACAAAATTTTGTCACTATGTGGCCTATCTTTAGAATGTGACCCACAAAATTTTGTCACTATATAGCCTATCATTTTAATGTGACCTACAAAACTGTGTCACTTTGTGGCCTCTCTTTTGAATGTTGTCTACCACATTTTGTCACAATGTGGTCTATCTTTAGAATGTGACCCACAAAATTTTGTCACTATGTGGCCTATCTTTAGAATGTGACCCACAAAATTTTGTCACTATGTGGCCTATCTTTTGAATGTGACCTATAAAATTTTGTCACTATATAGCCTATCATTTGAATGTGATCTACAAAATTGTGTCACTATGTGGCCTCTCCTTTGAATGTTGCCTACCACATTTTGTCACAATGCGGTCTATCTTTTGAATATGGCCTACGAAATTCTGCCACGATGTGGCCTACCTTAAGAAGCGTAGTATAAAAAATGTATTAAAAATACCTGGTAAGAGTTAGGGTTAGGGTTAGGAAAATAATTTGTTCCAATAAATAGCCGAATACTTATATTTATAAATATACTTTTACTGAGAGAACACATTCAAACAGGGTAGGCCACATAATATATCAGAATCAAAGAAGTAGGCTCCATATATACCGGCACCCATTGTTCTGTAGTAGGAATTTATAAGTAGGTAGCAGATTTTGGTTAGTTTGGGGCAATATTAAAAACGTGAACTAGCGTCCCCCGAAAAAAAAAACAAAAAAACACACTTAGCAAGAAATTAGTTGCGAAAGTAGAAACGAAGACAAATAAAGATATACTGTTTACATTATTCAGACTATTGTTCTCATCTTTGTTGCCATTTGTACGACGTTTCGGCTGTTGTGCGCTACGGACTTCTTCAGGTGCTACAAATTTTGAACCGAACCCTTTATTACAATCACTGGGGTGTATATCATTCTCATTTCTTGCGTGAAGCCTCTTTTGGTAATCATGAGTTATCTCCCTCTAACTGAACTCTCTAACACATGACCCAGTGGATATAGAGGTTGGTTATTTTCAGTGACTTGATCAAAAGAGTTGTAAGTTCAATACCAAGCTACAGCGTGCGGAATGTTCAAAACATTTTTATTTCTTTAGTTTATTAATCCATTCATGTTCTTGAATTCTATGTTTTCCAGGTTACCCTCCATCCAAAAATTGCAATTTCTGCTTCTTTTCTTCGTTTTTTTTAATATCCTATTTTACTTTTTTTTTTAATCGTTTCACCAGAGGTCTACATAAGAGGAGAGTGAAAGTTTAAGCAGGAGAAGAGCAAAGAGAAAAACGAACCAGTTACAGAGGGTGTCGAAGAAAGGGCAAGAAAAGGATGGGAATACCAGTGTGAAGACAGTTGCGAGGGTAGAGTGAGAAAGGAAAAGAACAAGATACACAAAGTGATGGGAAAAAGACGAGAGAAGGACTAGAGTCAAGTGGGAATTGACGTTGCATTTAAATTCTTAGCCGTCATGGAAGCAAGTATAGGGAAGGGAGTTCTACAGGTGGGAGGTGCGATATAGGAAGCTGATGGAGTAGGAGTGACGGCTGCATTTGGTTGATTTAACTGTAAAAGGGTGGGACTTTGTTGCCAGTCTGGTTGCTCAAGTAAATTCTTGACTGAATATATTGTGTATAAAAAAACCGCTTTTAATATATTAAAAATATAGAACTTTTACATACATTGGATGGGCGTTATGGTACTGTGGATATCGGCTCGAAACGATAAATCAGGGAGCCAAGTTCAAAGTCCAGTTAAATTCCTTACATTCACTTGCACACAAATACCATTAGGAAAGGTATTAATCCGTCTCTTCTCTCCAGTTATTGGTTAAATAATAGAACAGATTGGGCTCTATAGCCTTGACTGGCAACCAGTCTACCGCAGAAAGCAATGCCAACCTACTACAGGATAATCTTCTGCCCAGTCAGTTTTGTCTCTTTCGAGACATGATCACTTCACTGACTGACTGATATGCATGAGAAAAGCGCTATGTAAATCATATTTTGTCCTATTTTGTCCTATTTTCCTCGTGATGCAAGAGTTTAGGGCAGAGTATTGTAATTGGGTGTAAATGTCAGATTTCCGCTTTCTTCGTTTGCGTTTTGCCGCCCGAAGATCGTGAGAGCGTGCAATGTAAGCAGCGACTCTAGATGTACCTCATTGAGATGTACCTCATTGAGATGTACCTCATTGAGATGTACCTCATTAAGGGTTGAATTTGTGAAGCGTTTGTTTTTGTTCTGTTGTGATAGCTTAGTTGTTGGTCATTTTAATTTACTGCTTAGGTAGATGTTTAACTTTTCGTCTTTTTTTTCCTTCGCTGAGGTATTAGATCTTTCGGCAGTTAGTTGATCCCACATACACTACCGGCCATAATTATAAGGCCACCCTAGTGTTTTCAAAAATGATGTATTTCATACTATTTTTTAGTATTCATTGCCAAGTGAATAATTGTAAATGAAAATAGAATGGTTCTTTTGTTATTACTTTGCAAAACATTACAAAACAAAGAGCGACAATTTAACCATTGCACTCTGTAGATTTGCTATATATATATATATATATATATATATATATATATATATATATATACTACCGGCCTTAATTATTAGGTCACCCCAGTATTTTAAAAAAAGGATGCATTTCATACTATTTTTTAGTATTCATTGCCAAGTGAATAATTGTAAATGAAAATAGAATGGTTCTTTTGTTAAAAGTGTACAATAACATGTGCATCAAATGAATTTATAAATATTTAAATATTACCTGTATTGCAGTTTCATCAATGAAAAAAATGAAGAGAATTTAGGGTGACTCCAACGAGTTAATCTTTGCTGCCATGCCTTGTAAAATTTTGCAAAGTAATAATAACAAAAGAACCATTCTATTTTAATTTGGCAATAAATACTAAAAATAGTATGACATACATCATTTCGTTAAAAAACAAAAAACTGGGATGGCCTAATAATTATGGCCGGTAGTATATATATATATATATATATATATATATATGTATTCTTCATTTGTAAACGAGTTATTACACAACCTGGGTTTCTACCATGTGATGTATTTAGGTGATTTGCAATAAATAATTATCGTTTTTTTAAGAACGCTCATTTTCATCCACATAGAACAAGCCTGTTTCGCTGTATTACAGCTCCTTAGGGAGGCTAAAAAAACCGATTGCTATAAGCCGGGATTGAAACTCAACCTATTTGGCATCAGTCGAAGATTCTATCCCTAATCTCTCGGCGTATATCTGTAGAAGAGTAAAATTTAATAATAAAATGAAAGAAAAACTGTACTTAGCCGACGTATTTTGTTCTCTGATGGACTCTATAAAGTCACTCAGAAGACGAAATGCGTCATTTACATAATATTGTAAAAAAAAAAAAAAAAAAGAAATAAATGGAAAAACTATTATATTCTATTAAAAATATTATGTATTCCAAAAAATGAGACAAGGGGAAAATTTACTCAGATGTCAAGGGGTTTTATCATTGGCTTTATAAATTCCCTTAGAGGACGAAACATATCGACCATGTCCAATTTTTACCCCTTATCTCTTTTTTCACGTATATATATATATATATATATATATATATATATATATATATATATATATATAAAATTTAACATATCAAGAACAATTCTTAGGGTAACGTATAGGAAAAAGTGGAAAAACTTTTTGTTTGACGCCTTTGAAGTCCTAATAAACGAAACGCGTCACATGAAAGCTTTTCTCACTTTCTTGTGTGTGAGTGTGTGTGATAAAATAGTTTTGAAATATACTATATTTATAGGGTAAAAAGCCTCAATATCGGGTATAGATCATATTTAAATATAAATAGAAACAGAAAATCACTTTTATTCTTAAGGGTATTCAACAGACAATAGATGTTTAAGTTGGTTCGTGAATTTGCTGATATAATAACTATAAGAGTTCAATACTGGAAACGGGTAGTGGAAACCTAGATTCGATTAAAAGAAGGCAAAAAACAAAAACAAAAAACAAAAAAACAAAAACAAAAACATGAGCAATACTAAATAAAAAACGAGAAATGATATTCCTAGTCAGAAAAAAGAGAACAATCTACCCGTAGGCTATATGAAGGTTATCAGATTCGACTGAGTTTTTTTTATTTTTATTTTTTACGGTTTATCAACAATCTGATGATCATTTAAAGCCAGAAATTGTTTTTAGATTCTAAAACTTATTTTGTAGATAATAATGTTAGTAAATCATTATTATCACCAAATTAATTTTTACAAGTCCTACTAATTAACCCATAGCTGGGTAGGCAGAAGAGGTGCATTCATACATTTTCACTTCTCAACGGTTATCCAATGACAAAGCTAGACAACGCTGATCGTACGGGTACAGGTGTTTCATCGTGAAATGGGCGTAAACCATACTACCCACGCATTCATGCTTACAGCACCTGGTATTCCCTGACGGTCATCCATCTAGGTACTGACCTGGCTTGACGTTTCCCAACTTCCATAATCGAACGGAAACCGATTTTTCAACACGCTATAGCCGTAATCCATACCATCCACACGTCCAAGAATACAGTACTTAATATTCTCATACGATCACACATTTAGGTACTGACGTTGCTCAACTTCAGTGATCGTATAGGAACCGGTTTTTCAGCCTGATATCACCGTATGCCATCCGCATCGATATGCATATGATGATTCCAATCTTTTCACTTTTCTGTTTCTTATTTTTTATTTTTATTTTTATTTTTTTTTCAATTGGAGTAGATAGACTAAACTATCGCCCGGTTCACACTCCACCCACGTCTATTGTACAGGTGTAGAGGCTCATCCCTTGTTCCCTGTTTAGGATGTGGTTTCCGGCTTTCTCTTTTCCAATCTTTTCACTTTTCTGTTTCTTATTTTTTATTTTTATTTTTATTTTTTTTTCAATTGGAGTAGATAGACTAAACTATCGCCCGGTTCACACTCCACCCACGTCTATTGTACAGGTGTAGAGGCTCATCCCTTGTTCCCTGTTTAGGATGTGGTTTCCGGCTTTCTCTTTTCCAAATCTTTTCACTCTTGCGTAGCCCCCTGCACACCAGTGGAGTTACCGCCTTGCTCGGGGTGATATGATTAAAAAAAAAATATCGACCGAAATACTGTGACAATAACAGCCAAGATGAGGACAATAGTTCAAATAGAAATCATGTAAATAAATTATTTATTCTTACATAACGTCTTTTTGTGATACGACTATTTTGTTTTCGTGACTTGAGGCTTATCGTTACCTTCGACACCCCCCAGTTCATTGCTGATTCACCGCATTTCTTTTTTTTTATGCCTATCTCTAAAAGCTCATTCCAGAGATAGTATTTTTTACCCTTTCATGTATAGGCTTTAAAGTCGTAATTTTGCCTTTGTATTCTGGGATATTATCCACAGTGTATCTCAAAATGCAATTAATGGACAACAGATGGCACCAGTCACTTTGGCCGCAGATTCGTTGATTGCGGACAAATGAAATTTGGATCAGCGAAAGATTCTTTCCAGTTTTTTTTTTTAAGTCCAATCTGATTCAGGGGCAACAATGATGATAAAGTTAAAAAGTGTGTATCATCATCATCATCATCATCATCTCATCCGTTACACCCGTGGGGTGTGTAGGGCAGCAACTTTTTGTTACAGTTTCCGTAACAAACCATTTGTTACGCCCAACCCCTAAACCTGAAGGACCCTTCTTGTTCCTTACATTTACAGCACCTGGTATATCCCAAACGGTCACCCATCCAAGTACTAACCAAGCTCGATATCGTTTAACTTCGGTGATCTGACGAGAACCGGTGTATTCAACACGATATAGACGTAGATAAAAAAAAAAGAAAAAAGAAGCGTGTGTATGTGGGTATATACACTCCTGATCAAAAATTTAAGACCACTTAAAAATCTTTAAAAAGAATTTTTTTTTTTACAGATAGATTTTAAACTCCTACCACGTAAGGTTACCAATACTACAATCTAAAAGGTTACGGAAACAAAAAGCTACATCCCAAACATTTTATTTAGAAATTTACATTTTTATAAAATGAGGCGATTTACACATGATCAAAATTATAAGACCAGGGGTATAAATTGTTAGATCTATGGCAATTCCAATGTTTTTAGTTCAGTTAGAGATTAGCAATCACTGCGTAAAGGTGTTACCATGACTAAAGCAAGCAAATTTACCAAAGTTCAGCATTCTCGAATTCTAGAATTCCATAAACAAGATTTGTCAGAGCGGGCGATCGAAGCTAAGGTAAATCGCAGTAAAACTGTCATTTGCAACTTTCTAAAGAACAGTGAGAATTATGGAAAAGCAAAATCCTCTGGTAGGTCCCAAAAAATTTCTCCTGCATTGAGTAGAGAATAAAACGGGTTGTTATGAAAGAGGCGGGACATTCTTCTAGTCAAATTAAGGCAGTCACAGATGCTGATTGCAGTCCCGTAACCATCAGACGACACTTACGACAAAAAGGCATGGTAAATAAAAAGCGTAAACAAATTCCTTGGCTGCTTCCACGTCACAAGGTGGACTACTTAAAGTTTGGTTGTGAATACCAAACATGGGATGTTGAGAAGTGGAAGAAAGTCCTGTTTTCTGATGAGAAAAAATTCAATCTCGATGGTCCTGATGGCTTTCAACGATATTGGTATAACAAAAACATGCCTCCTGAAATTTTCTCCACACGTCATAGTGGTGGAGGGTCCCTAATGATATGGGGTGCCTTTTCTTACAGATGGACGATGGAGCTCCAGGTGATGCAGGGTCGTCAGAGAGCGGCTGGTTGTGTTAACATGCTACAAAAAGCATCTTTGATGACGTAGGACCATTGTTTGTGTGAGGATGGATGGTTATTCCAACAGGATAATGCTGCAATCCATGCTGCAAGACGGACCTTAACCTTTCTACAAAAAAATGGGGTCCATCTCTTGGGACATTCTGCATGCTGACCGGACTTGAACCCAATTGAAAATGTTTGGGGATGGATGACAAGAGATGTTTATCGAAATGGCAAACAATATTTAACAAAAAATGAACTTCGTGAAGCCATCTTCAGAAGCTGGAGCAACATCCCCCGCACCTTAATGGAAACGCTTATTTCTAGCATGCCCGACAGAATTTTTGAAGTCATCAAAAGCAGTGGAGGTAGACTTCATTATTAAATTTGGCTGTTAAATATTTTCATACACTTTTCGTACAATTTCGTAGAATTTTTGTCTCTGGTCTTATAATTTTGATCATGTGTATATCGCCTCATTTTATAAAAATGTAAATTTCTAAATAAATTGTTTGGAATGTAGCTTTTTGTTTTCATAACCTTTTAGATTGTAGTGTTGGTAACCTTACGTGGGAGGAGTTTAAAATCTATCTGTAAAAAAAAATTTCTTTTTAAAGATTTTTAAGTGGTCTTAAATTTTTGAACGGGAGTGTATGCCAGGGTGTGAACTCTCCGGTACCAAAACCGTCCTACAAAATTAGCTTACTAACAATATCTCGATAACTAGAACACTAAACATTCGAGGGCCGCACGAAAAGAAACACCTCTACTTTAATTTGAAAAGATTCAATAGTACAAGAACAAAAATGCATAGCAAAGTGAAAACGAAAGTCTCAGGATTTCAAATCTAGCCCCGTGACTAATAAAAACATAGATTCTTCTTCTTCTATGTGCCCTGTCCTTTCTGGACGATCATGGTTCTTCACGTCTCCCTATCCCTGGTGGCTCTTAGTATGTTTTCTCCTGTTACACCTCGCAACCCCCGTTCCGTCATCCACCTGATCAGGCCCTTCAAATATGTTATCCGCTGCCTTCCTTTGTCTCTTTGTCCTATCTGGCCTCTCAGTATCAGATTATTATTATTTGTCACAGTTTATAAAATATAATGCCTAATTTAAAATTTAATTGATTTTTAAAATGTGAAATATTTCAGAGTTGTATTTCTACCCACCGTTTCAAAACCACGTGTTACCCTTTATCTCTGACCGCTGTTTTAAAAGCGTAGACGAACTGGAATTATCCAAATGAAAACAGAATTTCAGTCTTTGAGAAGCACGGAAAAATTAAAGAAAATTTCAATCTTCTGTTTGCTGGTAATGTTAATCTACGGGTTTGCCTTCTTAGACTAGGAAAAAAGAATTCCTTGCTTAGCCATATTCCATGCTTTGTTTTAATATTTTTCTTTCAGATTTAGTGAGTTGTTGTTATCTCTCAACATTTTCTAAAAAATAAATAAATATATAAACCACTCAAGCGGAGGGAAATTTAAAAACCTCTGCAGGACTAGTCAATTGTACTAATACTAAGTACATACTTAAATACATAGATAAAGCGATAAATAAACGCATAGATATAGTAAAAACTAAACTTAGAAAAAGACATAACATACAAAGCGACAAATAAACACAATAGCTAAATCCACTGCTAGTAAGGCTGGGTCACAGTGTCGGGCCAGGAAGTTTTTTTCCGCCCGAATCCATCTTGAACATATACAAATCAACTATCCGCCCGTGCATAGAATACTGTTGTCATATCTAGTCAGGCGTCCCAGCTGTTCATCTCCATGTTCTCGACAGGCTCCAAAGGAGAATCTGTAATGTAATCGGTCCTGACCTGGCAGCTCGACTCCAGCCAATTTTTCACCAGCGGGATGTGGCTGCCCTCTGTTTATTCTACAAATAGATTCATGGCTTCTGCTCAGACGACTTTAGGTCACTGGTGCCCCCTCCACAAGAATTTACTCGTGCAACCAGACTGGCAACAAGGCCCCACCCTTTTACAGTTAAATCAACCAAATGCAGCCGACAATTCTTCCCCGGCAGCTTCTTTCTTGCACTTCCCGCCTGTGGAACTCCCTTCCCTATATTTGCTTTAGTGAGGGCTACAAGCTCCAGGAATTTAAATGCAATATCAATTCCCATCTCTTATCCACTTGACCCTAGTCCTTTCTACATTACCCCGTGTATCTTTTCCTTTCTCTCTACTTTCGCAACAGTCTTCACACATGTGTTCCCATTTTTTTCTTACCTTTTCTTTGACACACCCTATAACTGGTTCGTCTTTCTCTTCACTCTCTTTCTGCCTAAACTGTTTTCTCTCTTATGTAGCCCCTCTGCACATCAGTGGCGGTACCGCCTTACTCTAGGTGAAATGATTAAAAAAATAAATAAATAAAGTGACAAATAAACACATAGATAAAGACACATATAAACGTACTAGCAGTATAGCCCGGCGTTGCTCGGGTGTAATGAAAGCTTTAAAACTAATCCATAGTCCTGGAGCTCAGACTCTTTGGACGTTGGCACGAAAGACTAAAAAGCAATAGTTGTTTCCAGTTAAAGCGAAACCGTAGACTTAAAGAAAAATGAATGGATATAAGTCAAATTTGGATTTCCTGGTATCGATATCAAATCAGTTTTTTTCGCCGTAAACTGAATTTTGAAGGCTAAATAAGTCTTCTGAGTAAATGGTATCATGACTGAGACTAAGAACTACAATTATACCTACATAGACCCAAACCCGAAGCAAAAACTAAAATAAAAGGGCTGAAAAAAATACAGACATACAGGCAGATAAACAGACAAACACACAAATATCTTACCTTTGATATACATATATTATCGATTTTCTGCACAATTGTAAGAACTGCAACCTTGAAACTTCTGAATATCGTTTCTTATGTCTTTGTCTATGAGTGTATTAAATTTGATTAAAATCGGACCACTACTTCTATAACCCGATTTTTTCGATTATCGATTTTCGATATTTATCGGGTGTACCTCGACACAAAACCTAGCTAAGAACACTCGCAGACGTTTATAGTACAACTGTGTAAATTTTCAAGAAAATCGGTTCAGCCGTTTCGGAGTCTATAGGTAACGGACACACACGCACAGACACACACTCATACACGCACACACAGACAAAGTTCCATTTATAAATAAGTTTAGATTAGATAAACTCATAGATAAAGACATACACGAAGATTAATCGACAAATAAACACATAAATAAAGAGACAAATAAAGAGATAATTAAAGAAATAAAATTATGAAATCCGTAGGAGGGTCTGAAAATAACCTCACTGCGTTCTTATTCCGAAATATGGAACTTAATAATCAGCCGAAGGCGACAGCAAAAGAGAACACATTTGGTAAAAGGTGAGATCGCTTGAGGTTTCTGCATATGAGGTGATATGATTGATGACCGGAAATAGGACCTGGCGGGATCTGAATTAGCTAAACGATGCTCTCAAGAAGAAAATTCCGGAATTAAAATGAAAATAAAATTTTCGGGAGGATTCATGAAAGTTTGGTTTTTGCCTGAAGGCTGAATACAATGAACTTCAGTGAATCTGCCTTTCGATTCGTTGTAGAAGGAGTAGAAGATATAAATTCTTACTTTTTCCAAGAATATTTGTGCGACTGTCAACGCAAACGGTTAACCCGGAATTTAAACTCGGCTCTCTCATTTTACTTTGCCCGCCGATATCCGTCACACTACCCCCCCTCTACATGTATGATTTTTCTTTAAAGTGCCGTGTTCTTATAGGACATTTATTTTTTCTGAAGTGTCATGTATCATTGGGAAAGATAATGGAGAGGTTTTCCATTTGCCCTCTTCACGGTTTCGAATTCATAGTTCGGCTTCTTTTATACTGGTTGTTACCTCAACCTCGCGGACCCAATTTATCCTTCTATTTAATCTGAAAGGAGACAGATTCATGCTCCAACCTCACATATGTTCTGTGAAAGTGAATGCAGCAGACTATCCCAACATTTGAATTCGGCTATCCGATCTTATCTTGGACCAAGATTCATCTAATAATCCTGTTAAACGACAATTTCAGTAAAGAAATTGTGAGTTATGCAATATTTTCACCGAAACTTAGATCTAAAAAATTACAACGATCGCACTGTTCATCGAATCAGGTAAAAAATCTTCAAACTCAGCCACCATAAGAATCACAAGTTTAAAAACAAAAACAGAACGATACCAGCGACTAGTGAGGATTGGCAATGTCTAAATACATTTAAAATCAGAGCCAAGAAAATAAATCGAGACAATGATAAAAGAAAAAAATGGTAACTTAATTCCCTCGTCATCCTTGAGGGCGAAGAGGAAAAGAAAGAAAGTCCAATATTTTTTTTAAATTGCCATCTAATACACATAGATTAGTGTATGGGTGTTGGTGTTTGTAAGTGTGTTCTAGTTTCACTATGTGATTAAATATATATATATATATATATATATATATATATATATATATATATATATATATATTAGAAAAATAGATATTCTACAATTTCATGGGAAGAATAACTAACTGTTTTTTCTAAATTATATTACTCTGTTAAATTAAATAAATAAATTCAACATTGAGTTCTTTTGAGTTCGTCTCTATCGGAATTTACCTGATTAATATACCAAATATTTTACGTTATATATAGTTTAGATGCAAAGAATTTGCCACTTCAACTAAGCAGGTAAAAGTGACAAATTCTTTGCACTAAAACTATCAATGATGTATCTCCACCCCGATATAGAGTACTTAGCGATAAAACAGTGGATGCCAAAGAGCCTTTTTATCAGTAAAACTACCGAGAAAGCAACAAAACTATCGCAATCTGACTCCCAAATTATCACAACTATATGACGTAGGCCAATAGCTTAGAGGTAGAATCTCTGCCTGATACCAAATCGGTCGAGTTTCTATCTGGAAACAATCGGATGTCTAGCCACACTGATGAGGTGTGCTGCAGGAAAAAGGCCTGTATGTGGATGACTATATATATATGAAATGATGTGTTTGAACATTATTTTTGATCGATACTCGCATTTAAGTAGATATTCTGTTTATAAGTTAACAGTCGTATATATTTATTTCTACCGGCCTGATCATTTACGATAATTTTTTTTTACGAAAATGTGTGTCACTCGGCAGAATTCGAACCTGCAACCACTATCCACATAAGGAAAGCCACCATATGATCTGGCGCGTCTTAGACCTCTCGACCACGAATGATGATCAATCTAAACGAAGTCAAATTAAGCCTAGAACACAATATATATAACACAGGTTCAAATCCTACCAAATTTGAACTATAATTTTTTAAGAGATAAAAATAACAGAACAAGAGAGATCATACAGTTAAAAGTGAATATCGTGGTACTAAGATTAATACTATAAAATATTTAAAGCTCTATTCCTATATTGAGCGCAGTTTTAAATTAATATTTTGAACGTTGTTAATATTTTCTTCGTTCTTTATTCATATATATATATATATATATATATATATATATATATATATATATACCCTGAGCACTCTGGAAGGAAGGTAGAAATTTGAAAAACAGTAGCCACTCTAGCGTGTACGCATCGCTCATTCAGTAAAATGAATTGGATCACGCTAGCTATTGGGCGCGTAATATGATATGCGCTAAAAAACTCCACCGATTGCGCCGTGGCCCAGGGGGGAGAGTCGCCGACTGACGCCAATTCGGTCGGGTATCGAGCCTGGGTTATGTAGCAATCGGAATCTAACCGTACTGATGAGCTGTGATACAGCAAAACAGATCTGTCTGTGGATGACTATATATATATATATATATATATATATATGTGTGTGTGTGTGTGTGTTACGAAGATTAACGAAACTTGGTTATAAACAATAGACAATAGGAAATGATTTGTTTGAATATCATTTTTTATCGATACTCGTATTTAAGTAGATATTCTGTTTTTAATTATAGAGTATTATATATTTATATCTACCGGCTTGATCATTCGTGGTCGAGAGGTCTAAGACGTGCCAGATTTATATGGTAGCTTCCTCTATGTGGGTAAGGGTCGTAGGTTCGAATCCTGGCGCATGACGCACATTTTCGAAATAAAAAATTATCGTTAATAATCAGGCCGGTAGAAATGAATATATAATTCTGTTTAATTATAAACAGAATATCTACTTCAATACGAGTATCGAATGTTCAATCATTTCATATATATATTATAGTTTAGAAAATGTATATTTTTTTGTACATGTTCTAAACTATGATTTATAATAAATATTCACAGCTCTATATTATACACTCCTGATCAAAATTTTAAGACCACTTAAAAATCTTTAAAAAGAAATAATTTTTTTACGGATATATTTTAAACTCCTACCATTTAAGATTACCAATACTACAATCTAAAAGGTTATGGAAACAAAAAGCTATATTCCAAACATTTTATTTAGAAATTTACATTTTTATAAAATGAGGCGATTTGCACATGATCAAAATTATAAGACCAGAGACAAAAATTCTACGAAATTGGACAAAAAGTGTATGAAAATATTCAACAGCCAAATTTAATAATGAGTTCTACCTCCACTGCTTTTGATGACTTCAAAAATTCTGTCGGACATGCTAGAAATAAGCGTTTCCATTAAGGTGCGGGGGATGTTGCTCCAGCTTCTGAAGATGGCTTCACGAAGTTCATTTTTTGTTGAATATTGTTTACCATTTCAATAAACATCTCTTGTCATCCATCCTCAAACATTTTCAATTGGGTTCAAGTCTGGAGAGCATGCAGAATGTCCCAAGAGATGAACCCCATTTTCTTGTAGAAAGGTCAAGGTCCGTCTTGCAGGGTGGATTGCACCATTATTCTGTTGGAATAACCATCCATCCACACACAAAGGATGACCTTCCATCATCAATGATGCTTTTTGTAGCATGCTAACATAACCAGCCTCTGTTTGACAACTCTGCACCACCTGGAGCTCCATCGTCCCTCTGTAAGAAAAGGCACCCCATACCATTAGGGACCCTCCACCAATATGACGTGCGGAGAAAATTTCAGGAGGCATGTTTTTGTTATACCAATATCGTTGAAAGCCATCAGAACCATCGAGATTGAATTTTTTCTCATCAGAAAACAGGACTTTCTTTCACTTCTCAACGTCCCATGTTTGGTATTCACAACCAAACTTTAAGCGGTCCAACTTGTGACGTGGAAGCAGCCAAGGAATTTGTTTACGCTTTTTATTTACCATGCCTTTTTGTCTTAAGTGTCGTCTGATGGTTACGGGACTGCAATCAGCATCTGTGACTGCCTTAATTTGACTAGAAGAAAGTCCCGCCTCTTTCATAACAACCCGTTTTATTCTCTTACTCAATGCAGGAGAAATTTTTTGGGACCTACCAGAGGATTTTGCTTTTCCATAATTCTCACTGTTCTTTAGAAAGTTGCAAATGACAGTTTTACTGCGATTTACCTTAGCTGCGATCTCCTGCTGTGACAAACCTTGTTTATGGAATTCTAGAATTCGAGAACGCTCAACTTTGGTAAGTTTGCTTGCTTTAGGCATGGTAACACCTTTACGCAGTGATTGCTAATCTCTAACTGAACTAAAAACATTGGAATTACCGTAGATCTAATAATTTATACCCCTGGTCTTATAATTTTGATCACGTGTAAATCGCCTCATTTTATAAAAATGTAAATTTCTAAATAAAATGTTTGGAATGTAGCTTTTTGTTTCCGTAACCTTTTAGATTGTAGTATTGGTAACCTTACGTGGTAGGATTTTAAAATCTATCTGTAAAAAAAAAATTCTTTTTAAAGATTTTTAAGTGGTCTTAAATTTTTGATCAGGAGTGTATATCAAGCACTGTTTGAAATTAATGTTTTGGACGTTGTAAATTTTTTTCGTTCCCTATTTACGCGGATATATATATATATATATATATATATATATTATTATGTTATGGACTCTCCTGTTGATTTCGACGTATGAGTGTTTAACTCAGTTAGGCAGCCACACAGAGAATATTTTAGAGTGGTGAAGGCTTGTGTAGCACCATCCACACTTTTTGGAACTGCTGATAACAAACAATCGGTGCAGAAGTTTACCACGGGTCGCATGAACAGCAGACATTTAACCCATAACTGGAAGGAAAGGCGGATTGATACCTTTCCCAAGGGTACCAGTGCGTAAGTGAATGCAGCGTATTCGACTGGAAATCGAACTCGGCTCACCGATTTCATATATATATATATATATATATATATATATATATATATATATACAGATTTGTGTCGAGTGAAGTGGGATTTTATTTTCCAGCATATTCTTGAGAGACTTAACTTTCTGGCATTGGTTGACAACCAGTCTAGTATAAGGACAAACATGAATACAAATCAAACTGGGTATTGGGCTAACAATTCCATCCCAGAAAAAGCTACTTGTTAAGAAAACAACAGCCGCCATATCTAGCAGGGTGTGGCTGTGTCTGCAAACTCCACCGGCCGTCTACAACTTTATGATATAAGTCTCTTTCTCATTTGTCTCTCACAGTTTCTTAGCATCTTTTATACGTTGTTAATGCCTCAATGAGTTTCTGTTATCCGTGTCGCTATCAATCAAACTTTACGTAATATTTATCTTTCTTTTTAAAAAGGATCTTGTCCCTGGGTTAATGGTTAGTGAAATTAATTTGGTTGACTTTTGCTTCTAGGTAGTGATTTGATAGTCACTGGGAGCCCCATACACAATTTTGACATTAGAAGATCACAACAAAGGTTAACATGTAAAATCAATTAAACTTACTTAGTTTGGTTGACCATTACTATGAAGTCGTAAGTAGCTTCTCCATACGAAAATTCGACACGACATAACCGAATAAAGGTTGACATATCGTCACATGAACCCACCCAGCTAACAGTCATTTTTTTTTCCAAAATCACTACCTAACTCTTTATGTCCATTACTATCTATATATATATATATCTACTTTTATCTGACCATCTATATCTATCTGCCCTTTACTTTCTACCTATCTTTCTGTCTATCTTTTTTCTATGTATCTTACTATTTCTTTCTGTCTACCTGTCCATTTCTTTCTGTCTGTCCAGTTCTTTCTATATGTCTGTTTCTATCTATCTGACCATTTCTATTTACGTATCTACCTGTCCATCTCTTTCTGTTTTTGTTTGTCTATCTATCTCACTGTCTGTTCATCTTTTTCTATTTGTCTCTTTATCCCTTGCTATCTGTCTGACTATCTCTTTCTATCAATCACAACATCTCTTTCTATCTACCTATCTGTTTGTCTATCTCTCTCCCTTCCCCCCTCTCTCTCTCTCTCTGCCCATCTCTTCCTATCAGTCAGACCATCTCTTTCTATTTAACTATATGTCTGTCCATCTGTCTTATTCCTCTCTCTATCTCTCTGTCTATTTCCTATCAATCTGACCATCTCTTTCTATATACCTATTTGCCTTTCCATCTCTATCCCTGCCCATATCTATCTATCTATCTATCTATCTATCTATCTATCTATCTATCTAGTTCTTTTTTTAGATCTTTTTTTATCTATCTATCTATCTATCTATCTATCTATCTATCTATCTATCTATCTATCTATCTATCTAGTCTTTTTTATCTATCTAGTTCTTTTTTAGATCTATCTATCTATCTATCTATCTATCTATCTATCTATCTATCTATCTGTTCTTTTTTTTTTTAGATCTATCTATCTATCTATCTATCTATCTATCTATCTATCTATCTATCTATCTATCTGTCCATCTTTTTCTTTCTATCTCTATATATGTCGCTTTATATCTGCTTAAGTTTATATATTTAAGTCTATTTAGATCTCGGTCTTTTTATATCTTTCAAATCTATCAATATCATTCTGTGTCTATCTGATCATATCTGTTTCACTGAACGTACATTTTTCCTATCTATTGATCACCGTTTGTCAGTTGCAGAAGTCAGTTCAAATGAAGTGAAATGTGACTGGTTATACCATGTATAGAAGTGATGTAGACATGAATAGGTTTCTAGATCGATAGGTATATGGGTAAATAAGTAACTAGAGTGACAGGCAAGGGAAGAAACTGTGCGAGAAATTGATCAGACAAGAGTAAAGACAATGACAGAAGAATAGTGTATTCATAGCGAAATGTTCAGAGAGCAACTGAGACTAGAAAAAAAGGTTGAGAGAGAAAGAGAGGGAGAGAGAAAAAGAGAGAGAGAGAAATAAAAACAAAACTTGCCCTACTAGATTGGCACCATGGTCCCACCCTTTTACTGTAGAAATAGTTAAATGTAACCATCTCTTCTACCCTAAAAGCTTCTTTTCTCGCACTTCCCGTTTGTAGAACCCACTTCCATTCGCTTGCTTTCCTGCTAACTACAATCTCCAATTTAAATACAATGTCAATTACCATCTTTTATCTATTTGATTCCCATCTATCTCTTATCATCTCTTTGACATTCCCTGTAGCTTTTTTTTTTGTATCTAACTGTAACCCCATACTCACTAGTAGCATTTCTGCCTTGCTTGGGGTGAAATGATTACAAAAAAAAAATAGAAAAAAGAAAAGAAAAAAGGGAAGAAAAATTACAGACAAAAGGAAAGATAAAAAATATATAGAAAGAGAAAGAAAAAAGAAAAGAAAAATAGTTTAAAAAAGCCTGAGAAAGCGCTGAGTGAAAGATTCCTTAGGTATTGTTTGGGGTAAGGTTGCTAATAAAACTAATAATTTTCTTCTTCATGTGCCGTGTCCCTTCAGAACGTAAGTGATCATTGACTTCCATTTTATCTCTATCTTGTAGCTCTCAAATTTCCTCTTGTTATCATTACCAAACCCTGCTCTGCCATCCATTTGCTCAGGCCTATCAAGTAGGTCTCGCGCTGCTTTCCCCTGTCTCTATTTCCTTCTATCCGTTCTGCGACTATTAAATTCTCCAGGCCCTCCCTCCTCATTACATGTCTCATCTGTCTCTTCTTTATGTTAATTATGATTTTTTCTCTTCGTTTCCATCCTCTCCACTACCACGTCGTTAGTCAGGTGTTCAGCCAATAGTATCCTCAGCATCCCTCTGTAAAACCACATTTCTCAAGCCTCTCCTTTATCCTTGAAAAGATCGTCCAACATTCACTGTTTTACAGAAGACATACCTCACATAGTAATCCAGCACTCTCTTCTTAGTTTCCAATGTCTTTCAATATTCTGGTTAGCTTTTAAAATGCGTTCTTGGTCATGCCAATGCGTCTTTGGATCTCGTCATTCTTTTTCAGCACACTTCTAAGGTATTTAAACTTCTTTACTAGTTTTATTTTAGTTTCTCCGACTAAGGCTAATAACATAGAGATAACGGGGAGAGTGACGATACGTGAAACAAAAAGAATGAAAAAATCTAAATATAAAGAAAAATAAAAATAAGAGGCAATGATATGGTATCATTAAATTTGAAAGATTGCGTAAAAAACTAAAGTAAAGACGGGTTTAAAAAGAAGGAAAGAAGGAAAGAGGTCGGAAAAACAAACAAACAAACCCAAAAAAAAAAAAAAATTAAAAAAAGCGGTAGATGACAAAGTTATGCCAACATGGAAAATAAAGCACATTACTTTTTTTTAAAGTGAGGTTGAAAAAGAAAAAAAAGAAAAAAGAAAATAGAAAAAAAATATAAAGAAAACAGCGGGAGAAAAAAAAAAATGATCCCAAAAGCAGAAAAACAAAACATAAGAAAAAGATGGTAGAAACAGTTGTAAATTTTAGTGGGAGTGATTGCAGTGATGTCCCCAGACTCCTATAAATTTTGTACGTTAAAAAGAAAATATCGGTATAAATAAATTTGATTAAAAAAAGAGAAAAAATTTGAAATTATGATAAATTATCACGAAAAAAAAACCCCAACAAAACCAAAAAGAACAAACAAACAAATTACTAATCAAACTTGGCCGTAATATTTTTCCTTTGATACAACAACTAAAGACTTCATTTAAACTGCCGTAACGCGTCATTAATATTTATTCTGTTTTATGGTTTAATATTTTTAAAAAGATGATTAACGATCTTCACTGATAAGAATCGAACGTAAAGCTGGCTGTTTAGAAGAATCATGCCACCTGTTTCTTTTGAAAACTAATTTCAACGTGACTCGTTTTTTTCATGCCGTATTTTGTTTTCAGTTCATATAATAAAATGCGCTTATTTTTATTCTTTAAAAACATTCTATTTACTAATTCTATGGTAAATTTCTTCGATTTCTTTACTTGACTCTTGTCAATTATATTGCTAAGGAGCTACGAATGAAATGAAGTGAAAACTTCCAGAAAATTCTGAAAAACCTCAAGCCTTTCGCAAGACATTGATCGCCAACTGTGCCATCCATAAATCCTCCTGTTCGAACATCACCCTGCTCCAAATCCTAGATCTTACCCCTAAGAATGTAAAAAAGCGTAAGCATCAGAAAAAATGGCAGGATACAAACAAACACGAATAGAAAAAGAAGAAAAAAAAAGAAAAAAGAGAAAAAGAAGAAAAAAGAGAAAAAAGAGAAAAAGAAAACAAAAAACCTAGAAATCAGAAAACAAAAACGAAAAGGAAAAAATGTAAGCAGAAAAGAAAAGGAAGAAAAAGAATAAAAAGTGAACAAGAATAGAAAAAAGAAAAAGAGAGAAAAAGAAGAAAAAAGAGAAAAAAAGAGAAAAAGAAAATAACAAACCTAGAAAACAACAAACAAAAATGAAAAAAAATGTAAGCAGAAAAGAAAAGGAAGAGAAAGAAGAAAAAGTGAACAAGAAAAGAAAAAAGAAAAAGAAAAAGGAAGAAAAAGAAGAAAAAGTGAACAAAAAGAGAAAAAAGAAAAAGAAAAAAGGAAGAAAAAGGAAGAAAAAGAAGAAAAAGTGAACAAAAAGAGAAAAAAAGAAAAAAGAAAAAGGAAGAAAAAGAAGAAAAAGTAAACAAGAAAAGAAAAAAGAAAAAAAGGAAGAAAAGGAAGAAAAAGTGAACAAGAAGAGAAAAAAGAAAAAAGAAATAGGAAGAAAAAGAAGAAAAAGTGAACAAGAATAGAAAAAAAAAGAAAAATGAAGAAAAAGAAGAAAAAGTAAACAAGAATAGAAAAAAAAAGAAAAATGAAGAAAAAGAAGAAAAAGTGAACAAGAAGAGAAAAAAGAAAAAGAAAAAGGAAGAAAAAGAAGAAAAAGTGAACAAAAAGAGAAAAAAGAAAAAAGAAAAAGGAAGAAAAAGAAGAAAAAGTAAACAAGAAAAGAAAAAAGAAAAAGGAAGAAAAGGAAGAAAAAAGTGAACAAGAAGAGAAGAAAGAAAAAAGAAAAAGGAAGAAAAAGAAGAAAAAGTAAACAAGAAGAGAAAAAAGAAAAAAGAAAAAGGAAGAAAAAGAAGAAAAAGTGAACAAGAATAAGAAGAGAAAAAAGAAAAAGGAAAAAGAAAAAGGAAGAAAAAGAAGAAAAAGTGAATAAGAAGAGAAAAAAGAATAAAGAAAAAGGAAGAAAAGGAAGAAAAAAGTGAACAAGAAGAGAAAAAAGAAAAAAGAAAAAGGAAGAAAAAGAAGAAGAAAGTGAACAAGAAGAGAAAAAGGAAAAAAGAAAAAGGAAGAAAAAGTAGAAAAAGTGAACAAGAAGAGAAAAAAGAAAAAAGAAAAAGGAAGAAAAAGAAAAAGAAAGTGAACAAGAAGAGAAAAAAGAAAAAAGAAAAAGGAAGAAAAAGTAGAAAAGTGAATAAGAAGAGAAAAAAGAAAAAAAGAAAAAGGAAGAAAAAGAAGAAGAAAGTGAACAAGAAGAGAAAAAGAAAAAAGAAAAAGGAAGAAATAGAAGAAAAAGTAAGCAAGAAGAGAAAAAAGAAGAAAAAAGTGAATAAGAAGAGAAAAAAGAAAAAAGAAAAAGGAAGAAAAAGAAGAAAAGTGAACAAGAAGAGATAAAAGAAAAAAGAATAAAGGAAGAAAAAGAAGAAAAAGAAGAAAAAGTGAAAAAGAAGAGAAAAAAGAAAAAAGATAAAGGAAGAAAAAGAAGAAAAAGTAAACAAGAAGAGAAAAAAGAAAAAAGAAAAAGGAAAAAAAAAAGAAGAAAAAAGTGAACAAGAAACCTGGAAAACAAGAAACTAAAAATGGAAAAGAAAAAGAAAAATGGATGCATGAAGAAAAAATACAAATATGAGCAACATTTTGAAAGAAACACGAATATTAGAAAATCGTGAATGGCAGAAGAAAGTAAGAAGCGGAAGAGATTAAAAAAGGATAATGTTTAAAAGGGGAAAAAAGAATAGATAAAAGAAAAATGGCAGTATCCGAGAAAACTAAACGAAAATCATTAAACAAAAATAATAGACGTTTCGATCGTTGTACGCTCCGGCCTTCTTCAGGCGCTAGAAATTTCGAACCGTACCCTTCGAACCGTACTAAAATCACTTGGATATATCATCCTCATTCTTTGCGTAAAGCTCGTATTGGAAGTCATGAGTTTCTCCCACTCACCCTGCAAGTTACTTGTTCACCACTGCTGTAGCCTGGTATTAAACTCACAACTCTAAGAGTCAAGTCAGGAACTAACCAACGTCTATATCCACTGGGCCATATGTCCTTAAGGACAAGAATAACTAAATTTTGGGTACTTATAAACCTAATGTCCAGTAACCCTTTTTTACCAGAATTCATATTGCAATTTTTGATGTTAATGGTTTTATTAATGTTTTTTCATTAACTACAGCTGATACAATTACTGTCATTGCTTACAGAATCAACGAGACACTAAATAAATTCTTCATGAGGACTATAGCCTTAAATATATCGAAAGCCTTTGACAAGTGAGGCACCTGCTAATAATAATAATAATAATAATAATAATAATAATATGATATACCAAGAATTGTCTTGATATATTAAAAAGTGTATTGATAAGTACAGCCCACGCACTCAAAGGAACTTTGTCCATGTAACGCTACTGATGTCATTGGAGTTAGCAAAACAAATAAAATATAGCCATAACAATGTAACCACTACCTGCCTTAGGCCTTTCTGCAGACTTAGTAGGGAATGGTGTTTACAGAAGTTCATTGTACACTTTTCTTACATTTCGGGGTAATAAGCAGGATCGTTAGTGACCCCGGTTTACAAGAGATTAAAACAATCGCAGAATATGGATCTGCTCATTCATTCAGGAGAGTAACATGAATGGAAAGAAAATAAAGAGAGAATACTCACTGTGGGAAAACACTTGTTCATTGTGCATTTTTCTTACATTTCGGCGTAATAAGCAAGACCGCTAGTGGCCCCGGTTTACAAGAGATTAAGACAATCGCACAATATGGATCTGCTCATCCATTCAAGAGAATAACAGGAAAGGAAAGAATATACAAACACTGTATGCCTCATTACAGAATTTCCTAATTTCCTTACTCAAGATCTGACGTTAAGAGATTCTACTAAACAGAAATCTAATACTAATTATACTACTAATAATATTAGTAAAACCTTTGAAAAATATTTGAGATGATTCCTAGTAATCTCTGCTTGTAAGATATTAAAAGCACTGCACAGAGTGCAACTATTCATTCATTTAGGAGTCAATATGGTAATTTTCTAAACGTAACTGAAAGCAAAGATTATGACATCATTCAGCAACTTAATAAAAAAAACTAGAAAAGGGGTGTTAAGAACTACAAGAGTTAGGAAGATGTGGAGTCCGAAAAGAAAGGGGAACCTAGTGAGGTTCGAACTCAATATCTACTCTTAATTGTTCTAGCAAGGCAAGCTTGATAAACATTACACCACGTCGAGATGACCAAGCGATTTACTAAGCGTAACTTAAGTGTGGCACAACACCGAAAGTATATCTTAGGTAATAAGCCGGTAAGGTGTTGTAGTAAGCGAAAGGCAAAATAAAAAAATAAAAAGGAAGAGCGAATACTCATTGTGAGGAAAGCTTGTTCATTTTTTTGGTACTTTTCTTACTTTTTTAAATAATATTAATAATAATAATAGCAACAACACTTTTGAATGGTAGATTTGTATATGTGCAGGATGGATTCTGATAAGAAAAACTTCCTAGCTCGACAAAGTAACCCAACCTTCCTAGCAGTAGATATAGTTATTGATTTGATGTAGTCTTTCCACTTTAGATCGATCGAGAGAGCGAGGTCGAGGAGGTGCAGTGTATTGCTTTCTGAGAGACTAGCGTGATCCATACTAAAAGATAATAGGAAAGTTATGTGGTTAAAGAAGAGCAGCTATGCTTCTATGTAGTATTTTGGAATACAGTTTAATTTCTTTAAATTGTTGGATATTACAGAGATTAATATCATGAAAGTGTTATTTTATGCTGGTTGCTTGGTTGATTTTGTTTAGTGGCATATCAACATCTATGGATTATTTAATGCCGAAATCTACATAACGCAATTGTATGCATTCAACTGAAGAATCGTTGGTAAGTCTACTATGAATTGTACTGCTGGTCAATTTACTATTAAAGTTTTCATACTTTTATAGCGTTCTGTTTTTTTTTTTTTTTTTTTGCGAGGGAGTTCATTATTCGCCTATAGCTGAGACACTAAAAGGTGCTTAGTACCTCGGATCAGGGTAACCCGACAGGAATCGAAACTCGGCTCTCCGATTTCTAATTCCGAGCCGTTATCCATTACATCACCTGGTACTCCCAAGCGGTCACCCATCTAGTTACTAGCCAGCCTCGACGTTGCTTAATTTTGGAAATTGTATGAGGATTGGTGTTTCAATGTGATATGGCCGTAACGGCATTTTAAAAGCCAGAACACATTGTAAGGATTTTCTGACGATAATAATGATTTACTGATATTAGTCTTACGAATTAACCCACAGAAGGGGGAGAAGATATCTTTCCCAATGCTATTTGATCGTAAGTGAATATAACGAATCCAACTTGAATTGAAACACGGCTCTCTGATTTCCAATTGGGAACCGTTATCGATGACAGCACCTGGTATTCTCAAGCTGTCATTCATTTCGCTACTAACCAGTCACGACGTTGCTTAACTTCGTGATCGTGTGAGAATTAGTAATTCAACGTGATATGGCCGTAAGCCATGTTCAAGAGAGTTGCTGTTACTCTTTTTCTAGTGGAAGAATTCAGTGAATACAGATGCAATCGTTACTACCACAACTATTATTATTATTACTACTACTAGTAGTAGTTATAATGATAATACGTTAAATGAAAAGCTTTTCTAATTGAATAGAGGCTCTAAGAGCGACTTTCATGCTTTCCAATCTGCGTTATTGAGCCGTGCATGTTGACTGACAATTATGCTCCATTCTGGTTCAAGGTTTTTTTTTATTCTTTTTTTGTTTCACCACGAAGCATACGAACGCCTTCCTGTCATTCTGCGTCACACTGTCCTCTTATGCCTCGCAAGAAATTTATCTTACTTCAGATTTTTCACGTTGAAATCATTAATTGCTTACTATTTTATCAGGACAGTTTCTTTATTTCTTTTTAATTTTCTCTTTTGATGTCTTTTTCACTTTCTCCTCTCAATGTCAGCATCACTACAACTTGCATTTCACTTTTATAAAACGCCGAAATTGACGCGGTGATTCATTTTGAGCTTACTTTGTGTCGAGAAGAAACCACAGCAATATCTCGTTGAAGATAAGAGTTCGCCTCTGATCACCGAAGTTAAGCAACGTTGAGATTTTAAAAATCTTTATTTTAAAATAATTTTCAGAAGAATAGGTTTCTTACGTTTGGTAGTTTTATCGCTCGGAAGTAGTGTGGAATGTCAATACATTGATTATGTCATTATTTTTTCTTCGAGTTCTTCTTCTTCTATGTGCCCTGTCCCTTCAGGACGTAGGCGATCATGGCTTTCCACGTTTCCCTGTCCCTGGTGGCTCTGAGCACACCTTCTCCTGTTACACCGTGCAATCCTCGTTCTGTCACCCACCTGATTAGGTCCTTCAAATATGTTATCCGTTCCTTTCCCCTGTCTCTTTTTTCCTCTATCTGGCCTGTTAGTATCAGATTCTCCAAGCCCTCTTTCCTCATTGCGTGTCCCAAAAACTTCAGCTGTCTCTTGCTGATGCTCAGTATTAATTTCCTTTTTGTTTCCATTATTTCCAAGACCTCATCATTGCTCAAATGCTCGATTCATGAGATTCGCAGCACCCTTCTGTAGAACCACATTTCAGTTGCTTCAAGTTTTTCCTTCATCTTTGATGGTATTGTCCAGCATTAAATGCCATATTGAAGGACGGACATCACGTAGCAATCCAGTACTCTCTTCCTTGTTTCTAGTGAAATTGTCCTGTTTCTTAATACCTTACTCAGCTTTTGGAATGCTTCCTTCGCCATGCCAATTCGCCTTCGGATCTCTGTTTCGTACTTTCCGTCTTCTGTTATAACGCTTCCCAGGTATTTACATTTTTGTACCTACTTGATTCTGGTATCCCCGACCTGTATTTGGCATTTTGGGCTGCCCTTTTTACTGATGACCATGCATTCGGTTTTCGTGTCGTTTATTTCTAGTCCTTTCTTGTTTCTTTCTTCTGCTACCTTTTACGTGTGCTATTAATTTTAGTCGTTGCCGCTGTTGGTAGTTCTTAAGTGATGTGGTTTTTATTATTTGGTACAGTTCTTTTTTGTAGTTCTGTAGCGCCGGACCACAATGTTCAAAGCAAGATGACCTTTGCCAAGACTCTAAAGCTTTACTCTTCCAAAGCCTTTGTTTCATTTGAAACGGTTGTATACAGCTGATAGTTTAGATATTTCTGAGCGGGTTCGTTATCCATATGAAAGTATCGATCTGACAAGACTATTTAAGATCGTGACTTTAGTCTTCAGTTTGGTGCTTTGGTTTCGTAGCAACTGGAGGTATTGAGCGAAACTAATTCTGACACAGCCTATTCTAAAGTTCAATTGCTTTTCTCTGATACTTAATTTGTTATAGCTGATCCATAGGCCGAGGTATGTTAAGTGCTTCGGATTTGTTAATTCCAAGTCCTGTATTTTAATGGTGGATTCAGGTTAGGTGCCAACACAGCTTTCATTTCAATTCCCGATTATAGTTTCTGTTTTGGAAATGTTTCAGTCCCATTTCTTGAACCACTTGATAGAGGATGCTGATTTTCAGTTCAAGATCACTCTTATCCCACTATTAACACCTATGTCATCAGCATAGCCGCATCATTAGTACATTGCCCTCTGGAGGGAATGCAGGATCGTTGTCTTTTATTGGTACACCTGTTTGGGATTATTAACAAACAGAAAAAAAAAACAAAACCTTTATAAATGACTAATACTGAACAATTTTCTTTTGGGTGTTAGTTAGCATACACATATAGCAAGCTCCTGACAGTTCGAAAATCCCGACTTGTCTCCAAAATAACACACGCCAGACGAAAATGAAATAATTATAGCTGTACATTAGTGTGCTGCAGTATTTTAGCAGGAAGTCTGTTGAGGTTGAAAAAGCGGTATTACACACACACACACACACACACACACACACACACACACACACACACACACACATATATATATATATATATATATATATATAGTGTTGTGTTGTAACTAAGTTGTAGAACTCGTAGGTATTTTAACCTGTTGTTCATGTATTTACTTTTATAAAGAGTGCTCGATACAAATGTAGAGCGTTATATTGTAATAGTTGTTAATGAGAGCGTGTTTAGAACGTACGTTTTCTGGCAATGAGGCCCTGGTTCGAATCTCACCATTGTTGATTTTTCAGGTAGGTAAATTCTTATTTATGTAGATCTTTGTGTAGTTCTTTGGAAAGTGGAAGGGTTGACTCGAGCCTTGTGAGTGAAATTGAGTGAACGGGACTTTTTTGGAAGCTGTCGATAGTTGGGTTCGCTCGAAGTCACAAGTCACGAGGGTTTGAGAGTCCTGGCCTTGTTCAGGTAGTTGTTCACGCCGGATAACGCGCTCCATATCCCAGAAATTCTAGCTACCATTCGTTTAGCACAGTTTCACAGGTTTGATAGTTGGGTTCGCTCGAAGACACAAGTCACGAGGGTTTGAGATTCCTGGCCTTGTTCAGGTAGTTGTTCACGCCGGATAACGCGCTCCATATCCCAGAAATTCTAGCTACCATTCGTTTAGCACAGTTTCACAGGTTTGATAGTTGGGTTCGCTCGAAGACACAAGTCACGAGGGTTTGAGAGTCCTGGCCTTGTTCAGGTAGTTGTTCACGCCGGATAACGCGCTCCATATCCCAGAAATTCTAGCTACCATTCGTTTAGCACAGTTTCACAGGTTTGATAGTTGGGTTCGCTCGAAGACACAAGTCACGAGGGTTTGAGAGTCCTGGCCTTGTTCAGGTAGTTGTTCACGCCGGATAACGCGCTCCATATCCCAGAAATTCTAGCTACCATTCGTTTAGCACAGTTTCACAGGTTTTGAACAAATACATTTGTGTCTGAGCAGGCATCTGCAACTGGGTTTAGCTAGCTGCTCTACTATACAGGCATCCTTGTATTAATATATAATATCGCACATGGAGTGCTGGTGTTAACAAAAGAGCGCTCGATGTAATAAAAAAGATGTAACACGACTCTGAGTTTAATGCATAACGCAGTTCTCAGGTTCTAGGTAGAAACTGACGGTTACATAATTTAGATTTTAATAAATGTATCTGTTTAAGACAATGCTGGCGCAACCCATTATATTATATGGGGATTACAGGTTTTTATTAAATATATATATATATATATATATATATATATATATATATATGTGTGTGTGTGTGTGTGTGTGTGTGTGTGTGTGTGTGTGGTCTCATTACGATTGAGCTCTCTAGAGAAGAAAATTTTAAAAACAGTTTCCACTTCTGCGACTATTCAGAAATGAATTGAGTTCTTTCGGTCACTGGCGTGTGTATACACTGTTTATATACAACACGTTAAAATTGCCCTTCTCTGATTCCATACGCCTATGGCTTAGGGAGGTAGCGACTCCGACTGACATCAAATCGGTCGAGTTTTGATCCCGTCCAGAAGCAAGTGGATGTGTCTAGTCATACTGATCAGCTGTAATACAATGAAACAGGCTTGTATGTGGATGACTAATATATATATATATATATATATATATATATATATATATATATATATATATTATATAGATTTAAAGTGAAAACTCCTAATAAAACCTAAAATAGCTGTTCCTGAATGATTTCTGAAGACCTTCGTCTATGAAAAGAAGGGAGGAAACAGAAATCACAAAATATTAACAAGCTAAGAACATTGAGGGCACAAAAACATTTTCCGGTGAGCATTTTCAGTTTATTTAACTGAAATAGCTTAGAATTCATTTTGAAAATTATTTGGATACTTTTTTTTTTAATGATAAATCATTTTAACATGAAACGAAATGTTTCATTTATGTCTCTCGGATATTTAAGCCGTGAAATATCTCTGAATTAGGCATTTTGCCTTATTTTAAGCAAAATAAAAATTATTTGTACTGATTGGACAAAACACCCTAACAACCCTTATTTATCAATGTTCCTATGAATATTATAAAGACTGTTAGACAATACCAAACCTCTATAAATTCAAGTGATATGATAAAAACTTTTATGACGGTTTCAGGCTTAAAGTGAAAACTACTAATAAAAATTAAAATCGTTGTTCTTGAATGACTTTTAGAGAACTTCTATGAAAAGCAGTAAAGAAACAAATCATAAACTTTTAACAACCTAAGAACATTGAGGGCACAAGAACATTTTCCAGTGAGGTATCTCTCATAAAATCAATCATTTTCAGCTCAGCTTATCTGAATTGAAATAGCTTAGAATTCATTTTGAAACTTTTTTGTATACTTGTTCTTGAATGATAAATCATTTTAGCATAAAACAAAGAAAATGTTTCAAGTCAACTCTATCACTCGCATATTTTAGCCGTGGCATATCTCCGTGAATTAAGCATTTTTGGCGAATCTTAAGCAAAATAAAAATTATCTGTACTGAGAAAACGAAATGATTTTCAGATTCAGCGTGAAAGAATAACACAGAAACATGTGCCCTTTGCCCAACAACATTTGGGTCAAAGAATAAATGTCGACCGATGTTATCGATTTTAATTGATTTGATATTTGGGAAGGGGTAGAGGAAGAATAATCGTGTACTTAGACCCAATCATTCGGCTGATACCGTTTCGTGACGTCTTCGTCGCACGTCTTTGAGTTTGTTTCCAAACTGACTGACCGTAAGAAAGAATGAGGACATCAATAAAAGACGAGCCTTAGAGAAATGATAAGCACGTCAAAAGGAAACATACGCCATAAACATGGGCAATAAATAAAATGTTTTTTTTTAAACAAGGGAGTGGGGAAAAGATAACGCAGTCAATATATATGATTAAATTATGATATATTTTTAAAAGCAGGTGATAAATATATAATGTAGTTATTTCAGATTTTACAAGCATGCCAAGTATATAATAACTATTTAAAAAATAATCTTACCCTAGGGAAGTCTTTAAATCTATTAAGACGCAAGACGTTACTAAGAGTGAAGTAAATTGATAAAAAAGTTATTGAGAAAAGACGAGAATAAAAAAAGACAGCAAATGAAGAGAAAGATTACGTTTAAAATTGTTGAAGATAGAAATTGCGCACGTGAGAAGTGCGTGAGATACCAGATCCGATTTTTATTGGCGTTTGTTAAAAATCGCCAAATAAATAGAAGTCAGTCAGTTAAGTGCCCTACGTAATACACGCTTGGGCGATCATGTCTCGAAAGAGACATAACTGACTGGGCAGAAGATTATCCCGCAGTAGGTTGCCATTGCTTTCTGCGGTAGACTGGTTGCCGACCAAGGCTATAGAACCCAATCTGTCCTATTATTTAACCCATAACTGGAAGGAAGAGACGGATTAATACCTTTCCCAAGGGTATTTGCGCGTAAGTGAATGCAATGAATTCAACTGGAATTCGAACTCGGTTCCCCGATTTCTCGTTCCGGGCCGATATCCACTGCACCACAATCAGAAATAGAGGAACATTGTTTTATACCAAACCTCCAAATAGGAATAACCAGTCATTGTGCGTGCCAGCCTATCTCGAAAATCAGAACTTTAGAAATAAAAGCCTTGCCAGGATTCGTCATTGGCGGCCACAATCTCAGCATTATCCGATACGCGGATGACACAGTGCTGATAGCAGACACGGAAAGGAAAATGCAGGATCTTCTACAGAAGTTAGTAAAAGAAAGTGTAAAGAAAGGACTGAGCATAAACCTCAAGAAAACTGAATGTATGGTCATCAGGTAAAAGAGGAGACTAATATGCTTGTTAGGTCTGAGCAAATATGCCAAATGCAAGTTGGAGAATCTAAGTTGAAACAAATAAAAAAATTCAAATACCTGGGAAGTGTTTTGACAAAGAATGTAAAAATGCGACACGGAGATCCAAAGACGCACTGGCATGGCCAAAGACGCATTTCAGAGGCTAACCAGTGTACTGAAAGACAGGAAAATCTCATTAGAAATAAAGAAAAGAGGACTGGATTGATATGTGATATCTGTTCTTCTGTACGGAAGTGAATGCTGGACGATGAAGGAGAGGCTTCAGGCAGCAGAAATGTGTTATTTACAGGAGGATGCTGAGGATACCATGGACAGAGCACATGTGCAACGATAAAGTGTTGGAAAAGAAAACTGGTAATAAATATCAGAAAGAAAAAAATTAGATCCTGGGACACGTAATAGGGAAGGAAGGCCTGGAGAACTTGATACTCACAGGTAGGGATAAATGGAAAAATAGACAGGTAATAGCAGCGCGAGACGTGCTTGTTAGGTCTGAGCAAATGGTTGACGGAGCGGAGCTTAGAAGTGATGCCAAGAAAAAATTATTGAGAGCGACAAGAGACAGAGCCAAGTGGAATTCCATGTGTGCAGACCTCAAAAGAATGCTCCAGGGAAAAAGATTTGGCTCCAACAAAGAAGTGAGGCGTATTTTGACGTTAAATACAAATCGTTATACAAAAGGACATCAAATTGTTAGAGAAGCGTTGGAATCAGAGTATCAAACTAGAGGCAAACTATGTTGATGAATAAAATCGAATTTTGCCTAAAAGTTGTTTTATTAGTTAGGTGCGGGATTTATTGACTGATGCGTTACTTTCAGTCGAAATTTATAAAATCTTTATCATAAAAGAATTATTCAGTAAAATACGTTTCTTAAGTCCACTGATATTGATCTTTGCAGTGCCGATGGAACTTTCTTCGTAACCATTTGTTTATATTAATATAGAACATCATCACTTTTATTGTGCTATTTTCTCTTCAACTTACATCTGCTAACCGTTTAGAACGTTGCTGCTGTGTGATGCGTAATGCAGCTTCTGTTATTAAGTACAATTGTTTATCTATACAGCCGGTTTCAGGTAGTTGAAAACATGCCTTGAACCAACCATAAATTGAAGTGGGCTTGATATAATGTTTATAAACTTTACACCACATTTAATGTTCTCATTTCGATTTTAGATGCATTGAGAGCATTAACATAGTAACCTCCACTCTGACAAAGGAAATAAAAAGATTTATTTTTAATCATTTTACCCCGAGCAAGGCGGAAACGCCACTGATGTGCAGGGGGTTACATAAATGTAAAAAGATTAATTAGAAAAGAGTGAGGAGTACAATCTAGTTAGAAAGGAACAATAGAAAGCTGAGAAAGCAGGTGCGATGACAGATACATAGGTGGAGAGAAAGGGAAGGTTATACGGGGGTGGGGAGAGAGCTATGCTGGGAGTCCATTAAAAGGTGAAGAGAAAAATCAAAGTGATTCACACGAAGATTTACATTGTCTGCAAATTTTCCCTTAGGGCCATGTCATACTACATGACTACAAGTTTCATGGTCAATGTCATCGCCTTCAGCGAAATAGTGGCTATGATGGTCAATCCTTGGATCAAAGGTATGGCCGTACAGGGCATTGTTCCTTCTCAAATGACCCGCATAACTCCATAATTTAAGAATTTTCATGATCACGCCATCTTTTCAGCATATGGCATACTAATTCTCTTGGTTTGTGTTGTAGCGAAATCTTAGTTGCCATGTTTTGTGACATGTTTGGGCCAGTAAGGAAGACACGGAAACAAGAAGTGTATTAGAATAATAGAATATATATATACAATAATAAGTGTTAGTAATCAGTGTAAGTCCAAACGGTATAGTTACGCTGCATCGCGACTGTCTCTAGAGTGTATCTTGACTGCCACCACCAACCTAACTGCGTCCCAGGAAGTCACTCAGCTTAGTCTATATGGAGAAGAAAAAGTCCATTCTACAGTAGAATGAGGCACCATAACAGTTTGAATCCCCTGAACTATTTTTTTTTAGAAAAAAAGGTTTTTTATTTGTTACTTCTCTTTTTAGTATTGAAGGGGTTTCCTTCCTAGCCCTTTGTCTGAAGTCGTATGTAAAGTCATTTTATCATAAAGTCACAGTGCTATCCATTATATCTGTTGCTATAGTGAAAATCCCTCAAATGATATAGATTCTGTTATTTTGTGAAGTTCTTTGTGTTAAGGCTTGTCTACGTGACTCGTAGAAATATGGTACTCATTAAGCCTCACAGGCCTAATTCTCTCGAAGTCATTTTTAACCATTGATCGGTTGTATACAGCAGATAGTTTAGGTGTTTCTGAGCGAGTTTGGCGCCCTGTCCGACTTCCACATGAAATTCTAGATCTGATATTGTTATTAAGAACATGGTTCGAAAGTGTTGCGCTTAAAGACGGAGAGATGTATAAGAAGAGAATATAGTGGGATAGAATATCCTTATTACCGAAACAGGTATGGAGATATAATACTATAAAGTATAATTAGTACGTTGTTTGAAGTATGAAGTAAGTACGTTGGCTTGCTTATAGAATCTGCGATAGCGATGTAACATAATGAGAAACGAAGATAGTGGGATTAAAAAATGTCGAAAGCTGAGTTTGAATTGAATAACGTCCGTCAGAAAGTCGAGAAGAGTTGACGGCGGCCCAGTTGGCAGAAATTGGAAAGACGTCATTTAGGATGGAACTTTGGTTGGACCAAAAGAAAAAAAAATGGCGATAATGATATAAGGTGAGTGTAGAGAAAAGAAGAACTGGGACTTTTTGGTTTGGTTGAGGGGAGGGCAAATGCAGGGGGGTTGGAAGCGGCGAAAAGAAAAGCCGCAACTGAAAGAAGCTGTGCTTGGTGGGAAATATTTGTTGAACAAAAAATCGATATAGTTGGTCTGTATAATTCCATTAAGGCAACTATCACTCGCAGACTGTTCGCATATCACCCTCTCTGTATTCATGTATATCACAATCTGTCGTATATATATATATATATATATATATATATATATATATATATATACACAAACACATATATATCCTAGTTTTTATTTCTTTTTCTCTTCCTGTCAGTGGTCATATATATATATATATATATATATATATATATATAATATGGTTCGTATATATTAGTCATTTCGTCTTCGTGCTTCTATATTTTTTGGGTCAGTTTTTCTCAATCTCTGTCTCAATTATTAGTTTGATTCATTAATATTTCTCAGATAAATAGTCATGAGTCCAAGTTATTATATATATATATATATATATATATATATATATATATAACTATTTCAATGTTACTTCTCATCTTGTTCTGTTATCGATAGTAGAGTATTCACAGTTTTTTCTTTGTATTTTTCAGTAAGGTCCATCACGGTGTCTGCTACAATCTTAAAAATATATGATATGCAGATGACCCAGTGCTGTTAGCAGACACAGAAAGGCAACTACAAAATCTTCTACAGAATCTAGCGAAGAAAAACGAGAAGAAGAACTAAGCCTAAACTTCAAGAAAATAGAATGCATGGTCAATTTCATCAAAGATGAAAGAAAGATTTTAGGCATCCGAAATGTTGTTCTACAGAAGGATACTGAGGATGCCATGGACCGAACAGATAGCAACGGCGAAATTTTGGAGAGGATCGAAACGAAATATGAAACTTATACTTATGAGGAAAAGAAATTTCTATGACATGTTATGAGGAAAGAACCCCTGGAGAATCTGATCCTTACAGAGCAGAGAACAGGGAAGACAACGCATGTCATAATTGATGGGCTTGAGCAAATGAATGGCGGAGCAGAATTTGGGAGGAGTAGCAATGGAAAGGCTGTTAAGAGCTACCAGGAATAAGATGTGGAAGGCCATGATCACCTACGTGCTTAATAGGCACGGCACATAGAAGAAGAAAAAGTTAATATATCTATAGTTCTCTGTTTTACACACACATACACACACACACACACATTCGAGGACACCTGTCTATCAGGGCGACTAGCTAATCTCCATTGCAGACGTCTGCCCAGGCACACTTATGTTTGTTTGAATCAACAAAACATCAACAAAAAGAGGAGCCAAAAATGACAATTACATGGTCGGCTATACTAAAATCAAGAAGGTATAGAAATTTAAATATCTGGGAAGTGAACGAAAAATGCGACACAGCGATCTAAAGGCGTATTGGTATGGTCAAGTGTTACGTCGGGTAACAGAATTATTTGAAATAATACAAAACAACGTAATAGTATAAAAGTAGGTGTAGTGACAAGAAAGAGAAGTATTTACAAGAGGTGAGGATTAGTAGAATACAGAACAAGGTAATTAGTATACAGTATCGTCGTAGAGACGTGATAGATTGACTAGTAGAACACTTCCGGTGCAATACCAGAAATACCCGACTGACTCGCTCACTCGACTTTCTTCTTCGAGGTATAATCACTACTATTTTATTTAGTGATTCGAATAGTCCATTTTCGTGGAAAGGTGGAGAGCGCCCCAACACCAAGGATGCATTCCAAAGGCTGAGTAGTGTGCTGAGGGACAGTGAAATTTCGTTATTAACTAAAGAAGGGAATAATAGATTTTTATCAATAGGGCATCCCACCTGTGGATTATACTGCAACTATGGTGAGTAGACCTTAGTTACAGTTTCTGGGAGAGAGAGTGTTATCTAGCGTGAATAACAGTCTGAACAATGCCAGGATGCTGAAACCCTCGGTCACAATGACTTGTGACTTCGAGCTAGCATGACCACAGGGAGCTGTCTACCTAAATTTCCCTCACAAGGCTTGAGTCAACCTGTGGTATGGTTTTCAGCTGCCGCCCGTTGGGATCCCCTCCTCCAGACCGATAACATCAAGACGTCAACTTACAAATTCAAAACCGGTCCTTCGTATTCAGAAAGCGAACGTTCTAACCACTCGGCCACGTACCCTATATATATATATACTTTCATTTACACATGCTTTTTTAAAAACGACTGATAAGTAAGATTTTATTAATATTTGATTTAATTTATATATATATATATAGTCGACCGTTCATATCTATATATACCTATCTAATTTTCTGTTCCTATTTATCTCTCTTATTTCGTTTTTACTTTAATCGATAGACACGCATTATTCAGGTTTAAATTTTAGTTCATACGTAAATATTGGTCGGTTTTTGGCTTGACTTTGAAAGCATTCACTCGGAAGGATTTTTGAAGAGGTGTTGCAGTCTGCTGCATGGTATGATGTCGGCGTAATCTCGGCTCGATCGACAGTGTAATCCAAATAGAAAACTGGCGTTAGACCAGAATTGCAGAAAAAGTGTAAGTAATTCCGTATTTGGAAAAACACAGGTGCCCTTCTTATTGAAACTGATACTTTTACGTAAAGAGTATATATATATATATATATATTATCAATTTGTTACTGGACACGTTCTTCTGACTGTTATCTGAATCCTGTTATTGACCCCAGACATTTCATAAGACATCGGAAATCTTTTCAAAAACCTTAAACAATCTTGTTTGATGTTTCAGTTAACATGTTTCCACCCATTTTTTTTTCAACTAATCAACTTTCAGATTTTACAAGCATCCTCGAAAGAATGCTAAGCGAGATTGCTAGACTATCATTGACAAATGTTGATCATTATGGAGAACTTGATACTTAAAAAAATAAACAAATACTGGATAAAGTTATGTTTGAATCAAGAGATATAAACATTGATTTTGCAAAGATTTGTAAATATTTACACAAGGCGCATACAGCAGAGTGTGGCTTATGTGAAATATCGGAACGTTCTTTTGGGGTAGTGTCTTTTGGGTCAACAAACTGGCAAAATCATGCTTCGCTTTATAAGTCACCTTCCGAAAAGTGATATTTAATAAACACATGTCACAACTCGGGTGGTTTGATCGGCATCTGAAAAATAATCATGAGTCCAAGTTATTATATATATATATATATATATATATATATATATATATATATATATATATATATATATTCATTAATGCAGGTTTCATTGAATAATATAGAAAAGTTTTGTCTATTAATTTTGTGTAGGATCCGTTCATACCGTCTGATTTCTTTCGCTATTTCAATTTGCCTTTTCACAAGGCTCCATTTATATTTCAAGGTGGTGATGGTGTGTTGGGCTGCTGGATCATGTAATTTAAATTGTGTGTATTTTGGCAGCATTTAAATTACATGATCCAGCAGCCCAACACATCATCACCACCTTGAAATATAAATGGAGCCTTGTGAAAAGGCAAATTGAAATAGCGAAAGAAATCAGACGGTATGAACGGATCCTACACAAAATGAATATCCAAAACTTGTCTATATTATTCAATGAAACTTGCATTAATGAAAAAATGCTGCCAAAATACACACAATTTAATATATATATATATATATATATATATAACTATTTCAATGTTACTTCTCATCTTGTTCTGTTATCGATAGTAGAGTATTCTCAGTTTTTTCTTTGTATTTTTCAGTAAGGTCCATCACGGTGTCTGCTACAATCTTAAAAATATATGATATGCAGATGACCCAGTGCTGTTAGCAGACACAGAAAGGCAACTACAAAATCTTCTACAGAATCTAGCGAAGAAAAACGAGAAGAACTAAGCCTAAACTTCAAGAAAATAGAATGCATGGTTAATTTCATCAAAGATGAAAGAAAGACTTTAGGCATCCGAAATGTTGTTCTACAGAAGGATACTGAGGATGCCATGGACCAAGGTAATCTGTTGGCGATGGCGCTAATAGAAAGTCACCTGCTCTTACCTACTGAGCAGATAAAAGCAGTTTCTTAGTTACAATTTTACCTGAAGATGGTGTCCCGAAAACATCACATCTCTTTTATTCTCTGAGATAGTCAGTTAAATGCCATACGTGATTTCTTTAAATAACAGACATACCTTAGGAATTATCAAATACGCCTGATCTCAAATTATGATAAATAAGCTTCGCTAAATCACAACTGTTTGTCAATCTGATCTTCATTATTATGGCCTTGTACCAGATTAGTTAAAGCTTATTACATATCTGTGTGCCTGTCGTACAGCAATGATTAGCAAGTTGGCTGATTTCCGAGCCCTTTTTAGTTGCATCTTGATTAGGTGCTCCTTATTGCAGCCTTAATAGGAAAGCCAACGTAAATCTTCTGTTAAGAAATGGCGGGTTTTATCCATGAAAGGTTTTTTCCTATTGCAGCCTCGTTCTAGGTTTCACAGATTATCATAAAGTACATAGTATTAAAACTTTTTAGAGGATTATCTCTGAAGTCATTGTTTGGGTAATGGGTTCAAACCTTATATTGTGCTCTTTTCAGCCTTAGCCGATTGCGTATTCTCGTGATTTGCTTCGTGCAGTGGATATCGCATCGGAACGAGAAATTGGGGAGTCGAGTTCGAATTTCAGTTGAATTTCTTGCATTCACTTACGCGCAAATACCATTGAAAAAGGTATTATATCGTCTATTATGGGTTAAATAACAGAGCAGATTGGGTTCTATAACATTGGTTGGCAACCAGTCTACCGCAGAAAGTAATGGATACCTACTGCGGGATAATCTTCTGCCTAGTCAGTTATGTCTTTTTCGAGATATGATCGCCCAAAGCGTGTATCACGTATGGCATTTAACTGACTATCTCAGAGAATAGAGAGATGTGATGTTTTCGGGACACCATCTTCAGGTAAATTTGCAACTAAGAAACTGCTGTTATCTGCTCAGTAGGTAAGAGCAGGTGACTTTCTATTAGCGCCATCGCCATCAGATTGCTCTACCTAGTTTGACTCACAAGACTTGCGTAAATATGTGGTGTGGCTTTCAGGTAACTTTCAGTGGCGCCTCAGGCTGGAATCTTTTTTCTCGGGTGTTGTCGGCTTTAAATTGTATCCAAGAATTTAATTTCTTCTTTGCTGATTGCTTCCTGATAGCATTGATGACTAAATTCGGAGTCAATATGGAGGTTCAGATCTAGAAGCTTTCAGTTTCACCAAAATCTGTTCTCTGCTGCCTTTTGACTTTGCAAGATTTGATTGGAAGTGAAAGAAAGTGCCGATAGCGAGAATTTGCTTAAGGTGGCCCTCAATTTGCCAGAAGTAAACCATACACTTGATTTCTTTACCTTCCTCTGTAGCATATGTGTAATGAGACATGCAGAAACTATTACGAAACTTCAATGGATTGGCGATGCCTGTTATAATTTTGAGTGGCTCATCCAGAGCATGAGACAAACACACACATTTACAGAAAGAAAAAGAGTCTTTCTCACATAGAGACAGACACACATTTATAGAGAGAAAAGGTTCTGTCACACTGTCTGTTACAGAGAGGGAAAGTGACACAGATTGACAGAGAGAAAATGTGTCACTCGTTTTTACCGAGAGATAAAGTGTCACACGCATTTAAAGAGAGAGAAAGTGTCATATGCATTTAAAGAGAGAGAAAGTGCTACATGCATTTAAAGAGAGAGAAGGTGTCACATGCATTTGCATAGAGAAAAAGTGTCACATGCATTTAGAAAGAGAAAACGTGTCACATGCATTTACAGAGAGAGAAAGTGTCACATGCATTTAAAGAGAGAGAAAACGTGTTACATGCATTTACAGAGAGAGAAAGTGTCACACGCATTTAAAGAGAGAGATAGTGTCATATGCATTTAAAGAGAGAGATAGTGTCACATGCATTTAAAGAGAGAGAAAGTGTCACACGCATTTACAGGGAGAGAACGTGTCCTATAGACATATTTACTAAACGAAAATGTGTCGCACAGACATACACATATTTACAGACATAGAAAGAGAGACCACATTTTCAGAGAGAAAAGTGGATGTCAGACTTTCTCGGACAGTGATAGGAAGAGTGATTCACACATTTCTAAAGTCACATACACCTGCTCTTGGAAAAAGAGTGAAACAGACTCTGACAAACAGAAACACGTGCAAAAATGACATCTAGAAAATCTGAGACATGTACACAAGTGGAGAGAAAAATATCATCAAACTCGCACAGACGAAGACGGAAAAAATCCACAAAAACAAAGAAAAAGAGGTACAAGAATAGAGATATTCACACACACACACACACACACACACACACACACACACACACACATATATATATATCTATATCTATAAAAGTGACGAGTGTGGACATTGTGTAAGTATTTGTTTGTTTGATAGATTCGACTTAGCGTCTGCATTTTGCGGTCTAGCTCGACGGGATTTGCGCTCAGATGTAGCCCAAAGACGCTAACGAAACTTTGAAATTTTTCAGAAAGCCAAAATTAGAGGTAGAAAATATATATTATCACCCCCACAAAGTCAGGGATCAGTGTATGCATTGATTATAATATAGAATCGATCACCACACTTTATATTATCCATATATGTTGCCCCTCCCCCTCCCACTCTAATATAATAGAAATATTATACATTGTTATTTATATCTATAAAAGTGACGATGGTGGACGCTGTGTAAGTATCTGCTATGTAAATTTATCATATGTTTTTTATTCTTATTATTCCTTAACTACCCGAGTAAGTATATATATATATATATGAAATGACAGGACCAGTACATGTATCTCGTACGCCTCGCCCGAATCTATAATAAAACCTCACTCTACTACATCTCAATTTTTATAAGGGTGTATTCAAATAAAATATAAGTTTCATTGTAAACTAATTATATACCACAATAGATCATGTGCAAGAAACGTTAACAATTTAAACTATATAACTTTACATGAACAAAACAAATTCACGGATTTGGACGAAAAAGTGAAAAAAGACCCCGGAATGACGTCAAAATATGCTAACAACTGAAAATCCTAATCTTACCAAACATTATATTGGATGTACTAAAAATAATTTTAAGTCTCGATTTTACCAGCACAACATATCTTTAAATAATAAAATATATAGTAATTCTATTTCTCTCTCTAAATACTGCTGGCAATTGAAAAATACAAATAAAACTCCTACAGTTAAATTGAAAATATCTAAAGCTAGAACATGTTACATGAAATATGTTTCTTTGCTTACAAAAAATTCCATATAATAAAATTTAAAAAAACTGACTTATTGAACCTACGTAATGAAATCACATATTTTTGCCACTTTAGAATTTTCCATAAATAGAAATATATCTGAAATTAAATATATCTGAATTTATCTCAATTTTAACTTAATATTTTCACTATATTTCCTTAAATTTTAGCTTCTTAAACTGGTAATTTTTTCATTACTATCATTTTTATTTGTACTTATTAACAAATCCCATTCAGAAAATATTTTCATTTTATGTTTAATTTTTATATTTTTATATTATTCATATCCTTTATTTTATTTACTTTATTTTATTTTATGCTTGTTTTGACTTTTCTATCGTCTTAGTTTTTCTCTTTTCTTTTTCTTCTCACTTCTCCTTATTTTTTCTTCTTCATTTTTTTCTCTTTCTTCCGGATAAATGTTTTGATCTCTGACTTTCTTTAGCAAAACATTGAAACACTACTGTCTATGTGTCTTACACACGCCATTCTTTAAAATGTCATAACCATCCAACCCAACGTTATTCAACTCATTGGATGACCTCTTTATTCTTATGGTCTTATTTATTTTTACTTTTTTATTTTTATTTTATTTTTCAAATAATCTCCATATCTATATATATTAGCAAGTATTACCATTAACAGGTAAATTAACCGCATTTTACTGCCTGATGATGGTGTTTTAACACCGAAATTTTATAGTTTTATATTGCCGTATAATAATAATAATAATAATAATAATAATAATAATAATAATAATAATAATTTATATTTATCTATGTTCTCCAATTGTGTTGAGAACTTTAAAACTAAATATCTGACTGTATTTCTATTAGGAACCATTACTTATATAGTTAGTTTTTGGTCATATTTAAATTAAACCAGTACTTAGTTGTATTAAAAGTCTTCAATACCTTTATATAATAGAACTTTTGAATATGTTTAATTTAGAAATTAGTCATTTCCGCAACCTAGGTTTATCTATAAATCACCTGAAGACACTAAAATGTTGAAACCTAGATTGCAGAAATAACTCATTTCCAAATATATATATATATATATATATATATATATATATATATATACACCGGTGAAAAAAAGATGTATTTTTATTAGTAGTATAGATGTGCAGAGGATATCGGCTCGTAACGAGAAATCGGGGAGCAGAGTTCAAATTCCAGTTGCATTCACTTGAGAAAGGTACTCATCCGAGTTTGGGTTCTATAGTCTTAGTTAGCAACAAGTCTACTGCAGCATGTAATGGCAACCCACTGCGGGAAAATCTTCTATCCAGTCAGTCATGTTTGTTTCGATACACTGCAGCGTGTATCACGTATGGCAATTAACTGACTGAGAGATTTTAGAACATCAAGCACTGTTTAATTAACTTCAGTAATTAATGTACAATTACTATATATGCATAATTTACTCGACGTCGTGCAGTCTTTATCAGGCGTTACTTCTGAGTAGCGAGTTCGATCCTCACTGGGTACCCCATATTTGCAGCTTTGTAACATAGTATGAGTATCATGTTTTTCTCTCTACTGTTTTCGCTATTTTATCTACTGACTTGGCTTTAAATATATCAGTTTAAAATTTGCTACATTTATAGAGGAAGAACGCCCAATTTTGGATATTGAGCGTTTATATAAAGTGTAGACATAAAAATCAATGTTTCATGGTGACTGTCAATTTCACGCCTCAGTTAAATATCAATGATGATCCATTAGGTGAAACCTAGGTAGGTCCGTTGGCTCTAGGTTAGCTACTTATTTATTTGCTCTGCTATTGTATTGAGCGCTTTACGTGTTAGGTTCCTCGTCTCTGGGTTTTTTTTTCTTTCGACTAGTAGTTTGACTAATGTTCAAGTGCTTAGTTCGTTTCTTTTTTGTTTCTGTTTGTCCCCTCCGCGTGTATACTTTTTCGAGACGTGTTTAAAGATAAATTTACAGTTATATATATATATATATATATATATATATATATATATATATATTGGCTAGGAATTAAAAACTAAAAAACAACCGGTTTCTTCTCAGACCTTATCAAGTTTATTTCTGGGAATAAAAGAGGTGTAAAATAATAAGAATTTATACACGTTAGGACTCTTTTTGTGCACGACAACGTAAAGTAAATTTGATTAAGATCCTGAATTAGAGGGCTCTTGTGATTTGTTCCGACCCCTTCCTCTGCGGTGAAACGGATTTTATTAAGATGACACTTCGTGATGTCATCAATAATTTTTACAGGGTTAAGCCGCATCTTGTTAAAAAAAATGTTCGGCTTATTTGCGTCTTCCCTTTATTGGTTCAGAGGTGAGTCTTTAGCTTGATGGATTTCGTGTTCCATTAACAAATGCTATTTTTCTGCTTATGCTCGAGTAATATTTAATACTCGACCAATTCTTTCTTCTATTCGTAGGGATATCCTCCCCCATCATCATGTTAATTCCTAATTTACAAATATGAATGTAGTTGTGGGCGCGACTACATAGGCGGGGACGTCTCAACGTTTGAATTTGAGAATCAAACAGCATTTATCTCTTAGAATTTTTAATCCGGCCACTAGCAGTCGACCCATTGAACAACATGTTATAAATAGCAGGAATTGTGCTTTTGGATTGAGTGTGAATGGTTTCACTATTTTATCAAGGTCCCACTCTTTATATTATTTAAAGGTTTTCATCAAATCCCGCAAGCCTTCCCTCTGTAAACAGAGGGATTGTTCGCTGGTTTTGAATGTTATTGGACTCTAGTTTTTCTTGCATTCTCCTCTCTTCCATTAATCAGCTTTTATTTTATTCCCAGAAATAAACTTGATAAGGTTTGGGACGAAACCGGTTGTTTTTTAATTTTTTGTAAAAATAGCATTTTAACCACGCTTATTCTTGGCTATTATAAAATTTTGTACGACAAAGAATTTGTTCAAATATACATATAACACCTTAACAAGGATTTTACTTATGTTGGTAGTGAACATTAGCTGGAAGATGAGGGGGAGATGGTGTGGTGGTCACATGAATGTAATGGTCATCGCGTGCTGCTGGGGTGCCTTTTCCAACGCCCACGTTTTAAACAGCAGGATTTTTTGGCAACATCTTAAAAGTGCAGTTGCACTTATATGAAATCGATCCCACTTTTCGCATAAAATTAGACTTCCCTCCTCACTTTGTTTCTTTCTTTACTCACTTTTTCTATATCGCTTGATCTTGAGACTATTCCACTCTCTCTCTCTCTCTCTCTCTCCCTCCCTCTTTTCACCACTCACACAATAAACCCCTCTCGCTCTATTCATAAAATCTCTTCGTCTCTCTACACTATTTTTTCTTCCATACCCACTTGACCGCTATCATTTTGTCTTTATCTTTCTTCACTCAGGGCATCTCTTGGCATTTCTCTCTCTCTCTCTCTCTCTCTCTCTCTCTCTCTCCCATTGTCTTTCTCTTAACTGCGTAATTTATGATTTTAACTCACTCGATTCAGGACTGTTCCGAGGCTTTTCTTTGCCAACTATTTCTCTCTTTCCTACCCGCCAAGATTCTGTTTCGCTCCAATTCGACTAGCTTTCTTTCATTTTAGAATCCTTTCTTTCTTTCTTTCTTTCTTTCTTTCTTTCTTTCTTTCTAATTTTTTTCTTTCTTGGTTTGTTTGTTTTATTCTTCTTAGCCTGCTTTCTTTCTTTCTTTCTTTTTTTCGTTTGCTTGTTGACAATTCGTTCTTTTTAGCATGGTTGCTTTCTTTCTTTTTAGTTTGTTGCTATCTTTCTTTTCAATTGTTTACTTTTCATTCAATTTTGATCTCTTTCTGCCTTTCAAGCTTCGTGGCTTTTTTCAGGCTTCATCAAATTCTGAATTTCCTTCGAGCTTCATTGCTTTCTTTCAATTTTGATTACTTACTGTCTTTTCTTAAGCTTCATGGTTTTCTTTCTTTCTTTCTTTCTTTCTTTCTTTCTTTCTTTCAAGCTCCATGTCTTTCTTTCTTTCTTTCTTTCTTTCTTTCTAGTTTGATTTCTTTCTTTCTTTCTTTCTTTCTTTCTTTCTTTCTTTCTTTCAAGCTCCATGTCTTTCTTTCTTTCTTTCTTTCTTTCTTTCTTTCTTTCTTTCTTTCTTTCTTTCTTTCTTTACTTTCTTTCAAGCTCCATGTCTTTCTTTCTTTCTTTCTTTCTTTCTTTCTTTCTTTCTTTCTTTCTTTCTTTAGACCCATAAGTTTCTTTTTTTTCTTTCTATCTTTTCTTCTATCATCAAATTCTGAATTTCCTTCGAGCTTCATTTCTTTCTTTCAATTTTGATTGCTTTCTGTCTTTTCTTAAGCTTCATGGTTTTCTTTCTTTCTTTCTTTCTTTCTTTCTTTCTTTCTTTCTTTCTTTCAAGCTCCATGTCTTTCTTTCTTTCTTTCTTTCTTTCTAGTTTGATTTCTTTCTTTCTTTCTTTCTTTCTTTCTTTCTTTCTTTCTTTCAAGCTCCATGTCTTTCTTTCTTTCTTTCTTTCTTTCTTTCTTACTTTCTTTCAAGCTCCATGTCTTTCTTTCTTTCTTTCTTTCTTTCTTTCTTTCTTTCAAGCTCCATGTTTTTCTTTCTTTCTTTCTTTCTTTCTTTCTTTCTTTCAAGCTCCATGTCTTTATTTCTTTCTTTCTTTCTAGTTTGATTTCTTTCTTTCTTTCTTTCTTTCTTTCTTTCTTTCAAGCTCCATGTCTTTCTTTCTTTCTTTCTTTCTTTCTTTCTTTCTTTCTTTCTTTCTTTCTTTCAACTTTCCTTTCTTTCTTTCTTTCTTTCTTTCTTTCTTTCAAGCTTCATTTCTTTCTTTCTTTCTTTCTTTCTTTCTTTCTTTCTTTCTTTCTTTCTTTCTTTCTTTCCATGCTTTCTTTCTTTTTCTTTCTTTCTTTCTTTCTTTCTTTCTTTCTTTCTTTCAAGCTTTCCAGCTTTCCTTTGTTTCTTTCTTTCTTTCTTTCTTTCTTTCTTTCTTTCTTTAGACCCATAAGTTTCTTTTTTTTCTTTCTATCTCGATTACTTTCTGTCAAGTTTCATACAATCTGCCTTTCTTTTAATCTTCGTTGTTTTTTTTTTTCAAGCTTCATGGCTTTCTTTCATTTAAGATTGCTTACTTTCTTTTTCAGTCGTTTTGAGTTACAATTTTGCTTGTATGAGTATCCATACGTTTTTCTCGCTCCTGTTGTTTTTTCTATTTTGTCCACTGACTTGATGCTTTAATCTTGCTAGAATCAAACAATGCGTTTTCATTTTTCTTTCTCTCGCTTTCTTCTTTGTTTACATATTCATGCAAGCACACACAGATTCTTTCTTGTTTAAATGAAATTCATTTATTTCCTGTATTTCTTTCCTTCTTTTCTTTTATTTTACACACACAGACACACATTGATTTGTTGTCCATCAAATCAAACCGTCTCATTTCAACTATTCCTTCCTTTTTCTCTTGGCTACTTGACGAGACTATCTAGGTTCGAATTTCTTTTTTCTTGCTCTCTACCCAACTTACTTTACTTTTTATTTTTTTTTTTATAATCATTTCACCCCGAGCAAAACAGAACTGCCACTGGTATGCGGTGAGTTACATAAGCGGTGAGCAATGAGAAAGAGGTTGCAGGGGGTGTCAGAGAAAGGATAACAAAAGGATGACAACGCTGGAGAGGAAGAAGAGCATGATACAAGGCTTGTTAGATGCGAGTCAAAGAGATATGAGATGGCAATTGATATTGCATTTAAATTCTTGGAGATTGTAGCTGTCAGGGAAGCAAGTATACGGAAAGAAATTCCACAGGAGAAATGTGCGAGAAAATAAACTGTTTTAGTAGAAGTTGCGGTTACATGTGATCCGTTTCATTGTAAAAGAGTGGGACCTAGTCGCTAGTCTAGTAGCTCGAGTAAATTCATACAGGGAGAGAATAGGGGAGATAAGGTCATCAAAAAAGAAGCCGTGAAAGTATTTGTAGAAGAGACAGAAACAAGCCACATTAAGTCGGTGAGAAAGTGACAGGAGTTGAACTACCAGTTACATTGCATATTTTCCGTTGGATTTTGTCAAGAATCCCCAGATGAATAGCAGGGGCATCCGAACAGTATTCAATGCACGGGATAAATACATGTACTAGATGGATTCAAACGAGAAAAACTGCCTGGTCCTACACAGTGAACCGATTTTCCTAGCAGCAGATTTAGCTATGGATTCAACGTATTCATTCCATTTGAGATCGGCTGATACAGTTAGGCTGAGGAGGCGCAGTGTTTTGCTTTCTGGGAGACTAGCCTGATCCACCCTGATGGAGAGTTGGATAGGAACTACTACCAAAAAGTCTATTGCTATAAAAACAGAGAAAGAAAATCGAATCAGTCAGATGTGAGCGAGATCAGACACCGCCAAGATTTGACAAAAAAATGTCAAGTCACTGACCCGGACATAAGGTCCCGACACACATTCGTTCTCTCATTTCTTCTTACGTAATATTCTTCTTTATCTTTTCTTCTTTGTCCTCACCATTCTTGCCGTCAACAAAGAAAACGAAGACAACAACAACAATAACAACAATACACTTTAACTGACTCCAAAAAGTTAACGTCGATTATTTATTGCTTTATCTTCCTTTACACTTTCTCGTCGGCCATAAAAGAAAGAAAGGAACACAGACTTAATTAGTAACCTGTTAATCTCTTCTGCATACACAGATTTTGCTACAATCAGAACTCTGCATTCATTTAACTCCTTACTACACTTTCTCTTTGAACATTTACATAGTAATTTCACTTCTTACAAATTGATGTTATTCTTTTGTTTTTAAAATTCTACTTTAACATCCAAACGAAATACTTTTATTCTTCCAACCTTGAACCTTTTGATGATTCTGATAGTGTTAAGTTTTCGGGAATTCGGTTATATTTGGCTCAAGGCCATTTTAATAAACACTGAACCTTCTCCCTACTTCAACAGTAGACACGTAAACTACACGCACTCCAAAACAAAGTAGTAAAAGAACACGAAAAGAAAGGACTGAATATCAATTGCAAGAAGGCAGAATGTATGGCTGTCAGGAAAAAAAAAAGAGACCAACATTCAAAAAGGCATGAGGTAACAGAAATATGGTTCTACAGAAGGATGTGGAGAAAACCACGGACTAAACACGCTAGCAACGTTGAAGTTCTAGAGAAAATAGAAACAAAAATTATCCTTGCACATATCATCAGAAAGAGGTAGTATTCATTCATGCGTAGGCCTCTTTGGGCAAGTAAACCTGGCAGAGACCATCCTTCTCCAGGTTAAAGCGAAACCGATGTTCTTCCGCATGAATGCTAGCTTTGGTTATAAACCTTTGGTTTATAAGCATGTGGTTATAAACCTTTGGTTATAAACATGTGGTTCCATCGAAAAAAACTTTCCATTATAGCCTGGGACTTCAGTCGAGGAAATCATCAGCTCAGCGATATCATTTCATCGCTGTACTGAGGAACTGTTGGATGAGTTTTATTTATTTCGGAAAGATATTAGGATAAAACAGAACTTATACTCGGAGCAAACCGCTTGCATGAGCACAGAAAATGAATTCAGTGAATAAACAAAATTAGAGAGGCACATAAGACAAGGAAGTGTCTTCACACCGGACTTATTCAACCATTACAGTGAAACAATCATGAGATAATGCCAGGATTCATTATCGGCAATCGCAATCTTAATTGATGACATAGTAGGGCAGGTTGATTTTTCGTTTTTTTTTTTTTAATAGAAAATCAACATTTCACTCGATGTGAAAGCTTAGGTTGGACATCAACCATTAGGTTTTACCAGTTTTTGAGCAATTAGTTGTTAAAGATCGTCTGAAAAAATGTGCAGAAATATTTAATTTCCTCGGGATTTTACTTTCAAACTGACTTCAAAATTTTAGTATTTCAAGAATTAATCCAAATCAAGTTGATACCTTTCTATCGTAGACATTGCATGGAAAATACTATATTCAAACCAGGATTATAATCATGAATTACCACAAGAACAACACGCATTTATTTTGCTGTATTTAATTAGTAAAATCTCAGTAAAAAATTGTAGAATATTACAAAACAGGTTGCTCAATGAATAAGAAATGTTAGATTATAATTAATAAGAACAAACAATAGATAAAGATGTGTATAACACCATAATACTGCTGGACATACATTATAAGACAAAATGTTTTAAATTTGCATTGTTAATCGAAAATAATACTAAAATCACTGCACATTATAACATATTACATCATAATGTTGCTAAGCAATATAATTACCCTTTTAATTAAATGAAGGTCTTATTTGATTAAATGAAGGTCTTATTTGATGGCACAGTGTCCCTCTCTATTATAATAAAGACGGTTGTGCATTTATTTTTTATTTCTAAATGAAAAATATTCAAAAGCGCTGCAATAAGATAAGATTTAACAACCACATGTCGTCATTAAAAACAGTAGATACAACAAAAGTATTTTTTGTCCATACATTATTGGATATTGAAAAACACCAAGAACCTAATTATTACATGGAATATCGTAGCTAAATCCAAACATTACAATGGAAAAGGAGATAAATGTAATCTATGTCTTTTAAAAAAAACTTGTCATCTTAAAGTAAATGTAGTAGTTCCGCGAGGCGAGCATTGAAGTATGTGGTCAAACCTGAAGAGGAATTGTCTCCGCCAGGTCTGCCTGCGCAAAGAAGGCTACGCACGAGTGAATGCCATTGCAGATTTTAATACTGATACATGGAGGAAATTGATCATGATATCAGCGACCGTACGACCACACCGAGTCATGAAACTGACGATGATACACGTGAAGAAAACATGTCGGCCGAAATGTTGTAATAAACACAAAATACGAACGCAGTTGCTCAGTCAGAATAATTCGTAGAGTAATAGACATACTGTATCTTAGCACTCCAGACAATATTTACTGCTGTACCTATTACGAAAAGCAGACAAAACAGCAATTGTGATTTAATTCTACTGATGTAATGTTTAAAATAAATACTACAAGAAAATATAAAAAGCGACTACGCTCATTATGAACGCGACGGATTTTGTTGTGTTGACAATCAGCGTAAATTATAGCTGGTGACATTAAGAAAATTAATGATAACCTTACAAAATGTTGTTAAATCAATATTGCGTGTAACAGACACCGACTTTTTCCCCCAAATGCCATCATTAAATGATTTCAACATATAAATCCTTAGAAAAACGAATAACATTTTTTTTTACAAGCACAATTTTGGCTGAGTCGCCAACATGTCGATATCGTTGGGAGATAGCCGTCATATCTTAATAGAAAGATTCGAATATTAGTTATGGAGATTGTAATGAAATGAAAGATACAGAAGTGAAAAGAAAGAAGAAATACGAAATAAAAAAATCGAACGCTATATATATGAAACGATAAAGTAAAAATCATTCAATCAAAACAAAATATATTTGTGAATTTAAGGACGACTGATTCTGTTTATTGTAGGCTGAAGAAAGAAAGCAATGGCAAAGTAAACAAAGATGTTGAAAGAGAAAAGAGAGAAGCAGAAAAAAAAAAACAGAATATATTAAATTGAGGAAAATTAAACGGAAGAAATAAAGAAAAACTTTTTCTCTCGTTTTCCCATATTTGATTTATTATTGTTTTCTTCTTTTTTTTTTTTCGTTTTTGTCTGAATAACTTTAAACCTCGTATTTTCTTACAGTACCAGTCCGCAGTATTCAAAGATAGCAGACGACAGTTTATGCGAACTGTTCCAGATAGCCGTTGATTTGTTTGTGCTTCTGTTTCATCAGACAAGAAAGAAGCGACATTTTTTTAGTGTCGTCCATTGATGAAGAAAAGGTAGGTATGACTGACGTTAGGATATATTTGCCCCATCAGAATGAAGCTAATTTTAAAAAGTCTAGTTTGGCATGATAGCTAGCAAAATAATATAGTAAGTTCGATTCCCATTGACATTGTTTTGTACCGAAAACAAGTGTTGTTAAGAATAAATAATTTATTTCAATTTTCTCAATCGGAATGATACTTATATGGCAAGAGATGTCTGTTATTTTTAAAATCTTTGGTAACTGGAGGTACATATCACGATCATGTCCATAAAAATGATGGAAAGCGTTATTATATAAAACAAGACAACAACAAAAAAATTCTTAATAAAATCAATTATGAACATGGTCACAATGTAATGGCCATATTTGAAAATCATGAATATGCCTACTTTCAACATTTTTTACACCTACAATTCATCATTTAATATCATAAAAGATTAGTTAAAAACACTCGAATTCAACAAACTTATGAACAATTTTACACTCATTAATCCAGAAAAGAAAATGCATGCAAAAACATAAAATATTAAACGAAAGTACTTTTGTTCCACTATGTAGGCGCGGGTATAGTACGTGGCCTACCTCTTTGATTCTGGCATAATATGTAGCTTACACCATAAAAGTTTATTTATAGATATAAATATTCGGCTATTTCTTGAAACTAATTATTTTCTCTAACCCTTCCGCCCACTCGTCTGGAAGTTTCAACGATTAACAGCAGATTTTCTCATTTTCGTTCTTTTCATATTAAGTTAAAAATTAATTTATGCGCTAGTTATTGGTGTGAGGTTGATAATTTTCTCTTTGTATATGTGCATGTGTGTGTACGTGTGTGTGCGTCGAATGTCGTGGTTATTTCTCGTTTTCATCAGTGTATATGACAAACATACAGTTTCAAAGATATGTTATATTTGTGGCGAAAAGTTCTCAATATCAATGATAGAGCCTATATAAATATAGAAGTGGACACTGAGGTCAAAACCGACTGTAGACAGTTTGATTCATGCATAAACTACTCCGGCCGACTGAATGACCTGAAGATTGCGTTTATATATATATATATATATATATATATATATATATATATTGATTGATTGAGTGATTGATTACTTAGTTTTTGGTCATAGTAAAATTAGACCAGTGCACACTGCTATTATAATAGTGTTCAATACAATTATATTGTAGAACTTTTGAATATTCTTCATTTGTAAACTAGTTATTTTACGACCTAGGTTTCTACCATGTAGTGTCTTCAGTCGATTTGCAATAACTGATTTTAACGTTCACTGCTTTTTTTAAGAACATTCACGTAACGGCCTTTTTTTTTAAATGCTCACGTGACGGGGAATTTAAAAAAATTTTAGACTTTGCCAAGAAAAAGTTAGCAATTATACTATTCCCAAACAGAAATTATGACTAAGTGTAACCATACTAAAAAATACCTATTATGTTCTTACAACCATGGATGAAAACGTTATAATTTCTTGTAATTTTAAAAATTGCGTGTTTAAAAATTCCCCATCACGTGAGCATGTCACATCCAAAATTAAATGTCTAAAATCATATATAAGTGTAGTAGAACTATGACAGTATGAAACATTTTAAAACTTTATGAAACCTTCTCGAATGCTTTTAAAGCTTTTGAGAAATTTACGGAGCGTTTCTGGCAATTTATGAAAATTTATCATGAATAATATCATCTTTGTAATGAAAAAAATATTAACTTTTATTATTATCTGCATATAAGATAATGTAATGTGTTTGGATGTGTAATCATTACAAGGAATGAAAGTTTTGATATTCTGTGCTTTCTTGTATCAAAGTGCCCCGGCTATGGGTTAAATAGTAGAACTTGTATCTGGAAAACATTGTTATCTTCAGAAAACACACTGCAATATTCACTCATAAAAATAAATTTTTCTTATAATCCAGAATATGTTTTGATTTTAAATAACTCACAAAGTGTTGTCAAAAAACAAAAAAACAAAAAAAAACTGGTATCAAAACGGCTAAATTTTCCAGAAATAAATCTAAAAAAATTAATCTTCATCCTACAGTGCAAAGGTTATATTTTTTTACATTTAAATCATTCTTTTTTCAAAATTTTGTAATTCAAAATTGTGAAAGAAAGAAAATCCTTAAGAAAAACTTAATCCCGAAAAATACGGTATTTATTTTTAAAAAATTCTATTCTTGATATCATGAACAACGCCAACTTTCTACTGAAGAAAAGATTAACTTTTATTATTATCTGGACATATTCAGTTTTAAATATTTTAAAGATGTAAAAGAATATTATCTATATACTTTATTAGAAGTTGCTATGTTTTACATGAAAGCACATTAAAATCTTTCATCATAATGAATTATAATTATTATAATATGATAAAAATATAGTTTTTAGGGTATGCTATATTTATGGGTAAAAATTCTCAATATCAGTAATAAAGTGTATGTAAATATAAAAGTGGACACTAAGGTCAACACCAAATGCTGGCAGTCTGTTTTATGCTCAAATGCAATCTTCAGTACCCACTTTTACATTTATATCTAATAGTATTATTATAATAAAGCTTACAAAGAAACACAAGAAATACTTATATCTAGATTGTTAAAATTTTTTAAATGTTCAAAATGTCCAGAAAAAATTGTAAAGTTTGTGCAGTTACAAAAAGTATGGTTTTTAAAGCTTACTTTGCTTCCTACAGGGCAAAGGTTATATTTTTTTGCATTTGGATCATTTTCTTTGATTTTTTTTTTTAAATTTTGCAAATCAAAATTTTTGTTTTTTTGTTTTTTTAATCATATCACCCCAAGCAAGGCGGTAACGTCACTGATGTGCAGGGGGCTACATAGGAGTGAAAAGATTTGGAAAAGAGAAAACCGGAAACCGCATCCTAAACAGGAAACAAGGGATGGGCCTCTTAACCTGTTCAATAGACGTGGGTGGAGTGTGAACCGGGCGATAGTTTAGTCTATCTACTCCAATTAATTTGGGTGCATCCTTGAGACCAGCAGACATTTGATCCCGAAAAATATGGTATTTGTTTAAAAATATTTTCTCCTTGATATCATGAATAACATCAACTTTGTAATGAAGGAAAGGTTATCTGGATATAAGGTATATCTGAAAGAGGGGGATATTTACTTTTCAATTGAATTCAATTCAAAGAAAAATTATTTTAAATGTGTAAAAAATATGTTCTACATTCTTTATTGACAGTAGCTATGTTTTATATGAAAGTTTAGCACATAAAAAATTTTCATCATAATAACTTATATTCATCATTATAATATGATAACTTATATATATATAACTTATATTCATCATTATAACATAATAACTTATATTCATCATTATAATATGAGAAAATACAGTATTAAATATCTATGGGCTCTTAATATCATGGAAGAGATTGCATGTAAATATAGAAGTGGATAGTGAAGTCAAGACCAACAGTCTGTTTTATGCTTAAACGCAGGCCTTCGACCATGAAGATGGTCATTTGGTGAGATGTGTGAACGTGTGTCGGTCCCTGAAATATTTCTCATCCCATCATTTTATAGATATATATATATATATATATATATATAATAAAATTGACTCTGTACGTATTCAAAACTTAAAATGTTACACAAGTAATTTTTAAGAACCACGAATAACCGGCAGAATCTAACTCCGTTATCGCCCTCGGCTATAAAGCTTTGGACAACGAGGGGAAAAAAAGAAAACTGCGGAGCACCGACAATACATACAGCACTTCACAGCAAAGAAAAAACCCTCAAACGGAACAAACCACAAAGAAAGAAAAGTGCTCGATACTAAACTAACCAAAAAGGATTAACTAAGAGGCAGTTACGTAGAGCAAAAACACACGCGTGTATATATATATATATATATATATATATATATATATAAGAGACAGTAAAAGAACAGGTACATTAAAATCCACTGTTCATGCATTAACTTTTATTACGGGTGCTCGATACAAAGTAGAGCTTAATATTGTAATTTTGTGATTACAATGGTTTATAAAAGCATTATATCACTACACAAAAATCCTTTGTTTCAGAACACTACTGTTCTTCTTCAAGTGATATTTTAAAATAAATAATTTATTTAGAAAATTTAAGATGAATTCATGGGTATTGAGAAAATGAAGTTCAAGAATTTGCTTGTAGGTGTGTCAATACTGTTCAAATGTAGTCGGAGAATAAGCTTATAGGTGTGTTAATACTGTTCAATCAAAAATGAGAATTGTGTAGTGATATAAAGTTTTTACAGGCCATTGTAATAAGAAAATTGCAATATATATATATATATAATGTGAAATAACTTGTTACTTAAAAATCATTTCTTTTTCTCTTTAGAGAGAAAATGAAATGATCCTGAAGATTACAACAATGCCCGCACGAAACTTCAAAGTCGGCATGACTAAAATAACACAGTGTCAGCAAAGTGAAAAGTTTCTCTCCATTCATTCTATCAACGCTTTAACCTTACTTTTGGTAACCAGCATTTTATGAAAAAAAATCTGCTTGCCTAAAATGCCTTGCCACCAATAAACTACTGAAAAAAAAAAACAAAAAAAAACAGTACAATTTTGGCACTGGCAATAAATACTATCACCATTTTACACTATATATATATATATATATATATATATATATATATATATATATGCATGTTCTACTTATAGTTCTTATGTTAGCTCCTATGTTCTCGGGAATACAATTTCTACTCTTTCTGGAACTGTTAGCTTTACTGTCATGGGTAACAACCTGAAAGATAAATTGCAAATATATATATGCAGAAATCTGACCCATAGTTTATTATAGTTTTTTTTATTTTTAACATAATATTGATCATTTACGTATCACAACAAATTTAATTTATCTTTCAGATTGTTACCCATGACAGTCAAGCTAACAGTTCCAGAAAGAGTAGAAATTGTATTCCCGAGAACATAGGAGCTAACATAAGAACTATAAGTAGAACATGCGTCACCCAATTAAGAAAGTGTTTGGAAGAAGGTGGAATTCATTTCGAAAACTATAAATTGTCATATAGTAAATTGACTATGGGTCAAGACGTTTGCATCAACATACATACATACATACATACATAGAATAAAATAAATTTCGATGTTCAAATCATTTGTGTGGCCATTTCTACATGAAATATTCATATATATATATGTGTGTAAAATGTGTGTATGTATATATATATATATATTTAGTATATCGAGGCAGCAAGTAATTTTCTAGACATATGCTATTAAATATAAGAGACAATGAATGTCTATTATGTTTAATCATGAGCCGTTCTAAACGTCGTATTTTTGCTTTAATTTCAGTTGAAAATAAAGACAAAAATTCACCAACATTTGGATAATTATTTATTGGTTTTCTTCTAAGCTTTCGGCTCACATGAGCCATCTTCAGCTATCAACTGAAATATTATAAAATCCACCATCACCGACGATTTTATTTTGTGTTGACATAAAACTCCGCTTGGCAACGGCAATAGTTACCAAAAATAATTATAATATTAGCATGCACCACACAAGTACCCTTTCACGATCCCTTAGGCAATATTTATACACAAATAGATGGTATTGCGATGGGATCTCCTTTAGGCCACCTCTTTTCTAATTATTATATGGCAAATCTAGAAAATAAAATAATTAATGACAACAATAAACCTTCTATATATGTAAGATATATAGATGACATCTTTGTTTTAGCTAAGAATATCGATCAAATTAAATATCTTAAAAATTAAATATCTTAAAAACAAATTTGAAAGTCACTCCGTCCTCAAATTTACATTAGAACTTAATATTAATAACAAACTCCCATTCCTTGATGTATTCATTGATTCTAGCACACATAAATTTACTACTTCTCTATATAGGAAACCAACTAGCATAAATTCGTGTCTTCTTAATTATAATAGTGAATGTCCCCAACGATATAAGTTAGCTGTTATAAAAAACTTACTTCAACGCACACAAATGATATCTTCTTCAAAATCTATATTTTATAAAGAATTACACAACATTAAGCAAACACTAGTCAATAATGGATTTCCTAACTCCGTTATTGATCAACAAATTAAAATGTATCTCAACAAACTTAACAATAGCTCTAACAATAATGATAATATTAATAATAATGGTTTGCATCAAAATAAACATAACACTATTAACTTATACTATTGCAACCAAATACATAATAATTATGAACAAGATGAAAAAACTCTCAAAAACATAATACGTAGAAATGTTAAACCAGTCGAAAGTAATAATCAAATTAAACTCATTATATATTATAAAAAGTTTAAAACAATTGACCTCATAGTCTATAATAACCCAACAGGCACTAAACTAAATTCTTTACAAAAAACCAATGTAGTGTACCAATTTACATGCCCATTCAGAGATTGCATCTCTGATACTACTCAAAAACCTAGTACATATATTGGTTTTACCACAACCACGCTCTCCCGTAGACTTACATGTCATCTTTCTGATCAGAGTACTATTAAACAACATTTCTCTGAAAAACATAAACATGTAGGTAATATCAGACAGATTTTGGTCAACAATACGGTGATCCTTACTCATACACACAGTAAGAGGAACCTGCAGATATTGGAGGCCATGTACATCAAATCAAAACAACCAACACTCAATAAAATCAACTTTAAAACAGGAAATAACATATTACATTGCATTTGACTAGATGGTTTTGTTGTCATTTCGCGCTATCCCGCGGTGTGACGTCATAAAACCGCATCGCAAACTTAAGAACTGCGTTTATTATTTTTGGTAACTATTGCCGTTGCCAAGCGGAGTTTTATGTCAACACAAAATAAAATCGTCGGTGATGGTGGATTTTATAATATTTCAGTTGATAGCTGAAGATGGCTCATGTGAGCCGAAAGCTTAGAAGAAAACCAATAAATAATTATCCAAATGTTGGAGAATTTTTGTCTTTATTTTCAACTGAAATTAAAGCAAAAATACGACGTTTAGAACGGCTCATGATTAAACATAATAGACATTCATTGTCTCTTATATTTAATATATATATATATATATATATATATATATATATATAAATATATATATATATATGCATGGAATTTGTTACATATATTGAATTATTTATATATTATATATGCACGGTACTTCTTTGAAAGTGCTCAATATCAGTGATAGAGCTGACATATTAATATAGATAGGTGTGAGTTTGTGACCCTGGGTTTCACGCTTTTGCGATCGTCAGACAAACAGATCTATATAACTGAATATATATATATATATATATATATATATAAACACACAAAGTAGTGTGCAAATTTTTAGAACCACCAAAAAATACTTAACCAAAATAAACGAAACTGTGAATAGCATAAAAATTAAAAGACAGTAGTCACTTCAGTGTATTAAATTCATTAGAATAACTTCATTTTCAATTAATTTCAATCTAAACTATTAATTTGAATAGCCATTTTTTGCCTAGATAATCGCTTCAATAGGATGAAGCATGCTGGCTGAGAGACGATGTCTATATTCTGCTGAAATCTCATTGTTGCAAACGTCCTTGACAGTGTACACAAGAGCGTTTCAATTAATTATTCGTTTGTCTGTAACCTTATTCATGATGCAATCTCAAAGAATTTCTATGGTATTGAGGTCAGGACTGTTGCCAGTCCATTCCAACGTGGTGACCTTAACTTTCTTAACATAGTCTTGTACTTTCTATGCTTTGTGGCATAGTGTAATATCCTGCATGAATAGGCTGAGTGAATGTATAGTCAAGTCATTGTAAAAATTATATATATATATATATATATATATATATATATATATATATATATATATAATAAATCATTATAATTGAGTAGTGAGCTCGATCTTCACTGGGTACCCCATAATTTCGGACTTGAGAGATACTGTACACGTACAGTATCTCTCAAAAGTTTTAAAATAAAAACACTCAACAGTTTTTTAAACCTGGAACACTTACCATCAATTAAAGCTACATCACTACTAACCATGGGTATATCATACCCGATTTGAAAATATCAAAAATATTAAATATGAATCTCTTTTTTAATACTTGACATGCTGGGAGTTAACATTAATAGGAACTGAAAGATATATTATTGAGGTAAGAAAATCAGGCACTGAAAATTGTAATTAAATTGAAATTAAAATGGCGTCATTTGCGTTGGGTACTGTATACCCAGGGTTAGTGTTCTCGGTTTAATAAAAAACGAACAGAAGCCTCAATAAAATAAAATTAAATGCGGTACTCACTTCATTTAATTAAATATATTAAAAGTATTTCAATATGAACTAAGATTTCGTATTGCTAAATTTGCTTTCATAAGCACTGCAAGACTATGAAAATATCCTGATGAAATCACAATAGCTCAGACGTCCTTGATAACTTTCACATTAGCCTTAACATTAGCTGGTTGGTTCTCTTGAAGTTCTTTTTTTATGTAATCCAAAAATTAGGTTTTGGTCAGAGCTGTTGCCAGATCATTCCAACGTGGTAACTTTAGCCTTCTTAAGTTACTCTTGCACTTTCTATGATTTGTGACATGGCGGGGTCATCTCTAAAGGTTATTTTCTGGATATGTCTACTTTTCTTTAGGCTAGAATAAGATCCATCAGCTTGGTACTTGGCGATAACTTTGTTGATTGCAGTCTTGCGATCCAATATGGACTGAGATTTCATATTGTGTATACCTCCTTACCTGTAATGTTACTATCGTTCCCTTTAAATCTCAATAAACTGACGATTTTTTGCCCATATTTCATGTATAATATCTAACTAAAAACCCTTCTTTGGAACTACTTAGTAGCATTCAAACAAGTCAAAGCTCTGCTACCGCCTTTCAACTTTGATAATATGGTCATATGCAATTTTCTTACCTTAACTATGCTGAAATAATAGAAGATGTTAGTTCGATCCACGAACAATATATATATATATATATATATATATATATATATATATATATACTAGCAGTAGAACCCGGCGTTGCTCGGGTGTAATGAAAGCTTTAAAACTAATCCATGGTCCGAGCTCAGGCTCAGCCTAAAGAATACTTGTGAAGTTTAGTGAGAATCGGATAAAAATTGTGAATTTGTATGAAGGGCATACAGACAGATAAACAGACACACACACAAACATCTTGCCTTATATATATATATATATATATATATATATATATATTATCAATTTTCTGCACTATTGTAAGAACTGCAACCTTGAAACTTCTGAATATCTTTCTTATGTCTTTGTCTATGAGTGTATCGAATTTGATTAAAATCGGACCACTCCTTCTATAACCCGATTTTGTGATTATCGATTTTCGTTATTTATCGGGGGTACCTCGACACAAAATCTAGCTAAGAACACTAGCAGACGCTTATAGTACAACTGTGGAAATTTTCAAGAAAATCGGTTCAGCCGTTTCGGCGTCTATAGGTAACGGATACACACATACACACACACAGACAAAGTTCTATTTATAAATAAGTTTAGATTATATATATATATATATATATATATATATATATATATATACAAATGAATAAGGAACGAAGAAAATAGTTGCAATGTTTACAACATTCATTTAAAATGGTGCTTAATATAAAAAATTTAGCAATGAATATTTATAATAAACTATACTTTAGAACATGTACAAACTAAAATCTACTACAAAATGGTACATTTTTTTTTTCGAGATTGAAAGAACAATGTCTCATCGGGTAGTTAATAATGTTGGTAATAAACGTTATTTTTGAAAAGAAAATTAAAAACCCAAAAAGACTCCCTTTTAATTTTGTAAATATTTTGGTACGAGGTAAGAGGATATCAAAAAAGGAAAAGATTTACAAAAATAAAAGGAAGTGTGTTTTTTTTAATTTTCTTTCCAAAAATAACGTTTATTGCTATCATTATTAACTACTTGATGAGGCATTGTTCTTTCAATGTCAAAACAAAATGTACAGTTTTGTAGTAGATTGTAGTTGTACATGTTCTAAAGTATAATTTATAATATATATATATATATATATATATATATATATATATATATATATGGAGGACAACAATATATAATTCTGTTACATATCAAGAACAATTCTAAGGGAAAGAGTTATGGCAAAATGGACAAAATGTGACACTTTAGGATTTAATCGGCTTAAGTTTTGTTGATGTTGACGCGACTGCACATGCGCACTAACTGGTTTTATATAAAATTCTAAATGTGCCATTTTAAGATTAAACAACATATCTCTGGTATAAGCCTAGAAACACTTAGGATTACTTAATATGAATTCAGCTATTGCAGATCTGGATGTGTTGACGTACTATTGCATAACTTTTCAAATTTTGACCGAAATTTTGACCTAGTTTTCCAACTTTTTACTAATTATACTAACATTTTTCTGTTTTTGTTTTTTTCGCTTTACCTACACTATGGTTTTATTTTCTTTGTCCTTTGATTATATCGATTTTAATATACCTGCCTTGAAATATAGATTAAAATTTTGCAGCTTCCAAAAAAAAAAAAATACTATTTAAATAATTCAATGAATAATGACAATAGAACTTATAATTTCAGACAACAAGAGGAAGTTCGGGAAACACAATCGCGGAAGTATAGAAAACAAAACAACAAAGATGATGATAGTCGTTAAAAAAAAATTATACAGTCATGAAAATACTTCAGAGAATATGAACAAGGCTGGTGGAATTTCATGTCCCTTCTTGATGTAACAGATTATGGCTCTCGCCAGTTTCCTCATCTTTTTATTATCTATGACTCAGCATTGTTTGCTGGGCAACAGAGTTGAGTGTTTTCCTGCTGCCTTCTTCACTGATTTAAATTCCCAACTGCTTTTCTAAACTAGCTAAGACCAAAAATAGAAAATACCGCCTACTTTGCTATTTAACCCATAGCTGTTGTGCGAAGAGAAGAGATTGATTCTGGCCTTTGTCAAGGTTATTTGAACAAAAGTGACCGCAACAGACTCGGACGAAATTCGAACTCGGCTCACCGATTCCATTTTTACGCTACTTGCGCAACCCCCAGGAGAAAATCTAAAAATCTAAAACAAGGAAAAGAAAGCTTCCAGCTGTAGTACGTCGTAGAATAATAAAAATAATTCAGGCATTCTATATCACCCTTTCTGACCATTTCCTAATTTTCTTTTCTTCTTTCAGTTTCCCCGTCTCTTTAAATCCTCTACTATTGTCATTTTACTTGTTCCTTCTTTCATTCGCCTGCAAAAGTAGCGGACAGGAGCCGCCATTGCTACGGCTACTTCTCTGACTTTATACAATTTCATGGCGACAACCAAGATTAAAACGCGTATGAAATTCCCGCTGCTGTCATTTACCGATGACAGACCTGAGCATGCGCAGTTATAAATGGACTCGATGCATCTGTCACGGAGCGACATTTGATCGTCAGCTTGAACTATTTTCCAACTGATTTTAACAGACATGCCAGAGGAAAACCGAACGGGAAGTCAATCCATTCTGATTACACTTATGAAGAAGCCTCCACGTATATTATTGTATTTTACTGTAGCATTTTGTCACTGAGGTGGTTACCAAGATATACGCACATCCGTTCTGTGGTAAGCCGACAATCAGATATAGCGATTACGTGTCAGCGCAGGTACATGTGTATGCATTTGGTTGTTCGTTTATAAACATATGATATCCTCTTTCCATTAGTAATAACTGGACGAAAATATTTCGCATGAGATAACAATGTCTCTTCATTTGTTTCCAATTAGTATATTCAAACTCATGTTTTTCTTATAGTTAATAAAGGTCAAATAGTTAATAATTGCTCACCAGAGCCTGTATTAAATGTCCGAATTCTATAAAAATTACTATTTTATGTATTGTTTTTGTTTAAAACTGCTGATTAGCAATTAGCAGCATTATTTTTTTTTATTAGCCGTGTACCTTCAGGACGTAGCCGATCACAGCTCTCCACAATTTTCAATCATATTTAGCTCTTAATAAATGTTGTCTTTTGTTCTCTATCCTAAATCATGTCCGCCATCCATTTACCCAAGCTTACTAGGTTATGCTTTGTTTTCTTCTGTCCTTCTTACATTCAATTTGACCTGTGAGTGTAAGATTTTCCAAGCCCTCTTTCCTCATTATGTGCCCCAGAAATTTTAACTCTCTCTTCCTGATTTCAAATATAAGTTCTTTTACTTCCATTTTATCTAGAACATATTTGGTCTATAGTATCCTGAGCATACTTCTGTTGAACCTCTGTTGCTTTCCAGTCTCTTCCTCATCTTTGGGGAGATTGCCAAGCATTCACAAGGAGAGTAGATACTTTTTATCATCAATTTATTCCAAACAAAGCAAAACTGCCACTGGTACGCAAAGAGTTAGACTGAGAGAAAAAAAACAAGATACAGGCTATGTTGAAGAGATCGATGGGATTGCAGAAGATAGAAAATAGCAATTGACGTTGTATTTAAACTTTTTGAGATGTTAGCTATCAGGGAAGCAATCAAACGGAACGGAGTTACACAAACGGGAAGTGCGAGAAAATAAACTGTTAGAGTAGAAGAAGCAGTTACATTTAACTGTTTTTATGAAAAAGGGTAAGACCTAGATGCCAATTTGTAACACGTGTAAATACATGTAGTCGGAGAATCAGGGAAAAAGATCGTCAGTTCCGATGAAAATAGTTTTAGAAAAGACAGAGGGAAGCCCCAACACGTCCGTAAGAAGTTGACTGAAGGTACAGTGACCCAAGCTTCCTAGCAGTAGATGCAGCTATGGATTCGATGTAGTCATTCTATTTGAGGTTATTTGAGAGAGTGAGGCCAAGGTGTCGCAGTGTGTAGCTCTCTAGGAGACTAGCATCAACCATTCTGATGGTGGTTAAAGAAGAGCAGCTTCTTTTTGAAGGCATTAAAATCTACAATCCACTTCCTACCCCATTTAATCACAGATTGGAGATCATTTTGAAGGGCAGCTGGCATGATATTCCGTGGCATTTATTGGCGGATTAGTCAGTTAAGTGCCATACGTGATACACGCTTGGGCGATCATGTCTCGAAAGAGACATGACTGACTGGGAAGAAGATTATCCCCGCAGTAGGTTGCCATTGCTTTCTGCGGTAGACTGGTTGCCGGCCAAGGCTATAGAACCCAATCTGTCCTGCTATTTAACCCATAACTGGAAGGAAGAGACGGATTAATACCTTTCCCAAGGGTATTTGAGCGTAAGTGAATACAATGGATTCAACTGGAATTCGAACTCGGCTCCCCGGTTTCAAGTTCCAAGTCGATATCCACTGGACCACAACGCACATCCTATTGGCGGATACATATCTTAAAAAATTACACATGCAGATGACACAGTGTCGACAGCGGACAGAAAGATGGAAGTGCAAAAACTTCCACACAGAATAGCAAAAGAAAACGTGAATAAAGGACAAAACATTATAGAAATGCAAAATGTATAGTTGTCTGAAAAGGGATCAACCAAAAATGCTAATTATAAATTGGAAATATAAAAAAAAAAACACAAACATTTACATATCAACGAATTGTTTGAACAGAGGACTTAAAATAAGAAAACAAAACTCGAAAGCAGATTGGAATAACGAAAAATGTCTTAAGCAAAGTATTAAGACACAATAGAATTTAAATATATATGAATTGTACAACCTAATATTCATATATGTATATAGATATGATCTACCTAATATATATCGTATATATACATATGATATACCTAATATTCATATATATATATAGATATAGATATGATATACCTAATATATCTCATCTATCTATCTATCTATCTATCTATCTATCTATCTGTATATATATATATATAAATATATATATATATATATATATATATATATATAATACCTAATATTCATATATATATATATATATATATATATATATACGAGTATAAGAAACGAAGAAAATAATTGCAACGTTCAAACATTCATATAAAACGGTGTTCAATATAAAAATTTAGCAATGAATATTTGTAATAAACTTTACTTTAAGACATGTACAAACTACAATCTACTACAAAATTGTACATTTTCTTTCGACATTGAAAGAACAATGTCTCATCAGTTAGTTAATAATGTTGGTAATAAACGTTATTTTTGAAAAGAAAAAGAAAAAAAACTTCCTCTTAATTTTGTAAATATTTTTATATGAGGTCAAAAGATATTAAAAAATGAATATATATATATATATATATATATATATATATATTCTATTAAATATAAGAGACAATGAATGTCTATTATGTTTAATCATGAGCCGTTCTAAACGTCGTATTTTTGCTTTAATTTCAGTTGAAAATAAAGACAAAAATGCTCCAACATTTGGATAATTATTTATTGGTTTTCTTCTAAGCTTTCGGCTCACATGAGCCATCTTCAGAGAGGTAGTTGAAACTGAAATATTATAAAATCCACCATCACCGACGATTTTATTTTGTGTTGACATAAAACTCCGCTTGGCAACGGCAATAGTTACCAAAAATAATAAACGCAGTTCTTAAGTTTGCGATGCGGTTTTATGACGTCACACCGCGGGATAGCGCGAAATGACAACAAAACCATCTAGTCAAATGCAATGTAATATGTTATTTCCTGTTTTAAAGTTGATTTTATTGAGTGTTGGTTGTTTTGATTTGATGTACATGGCCTCCAATATCTGCAGGTTCCTCTTACTGTGTGTATGAGTAAGGATCACCGTATTGTTGACCAAAATCTGTCTGATATTACCTACATGTTTATGTTTTTCAGAGAAATGTTGTTTAATAGTACTCTGATCAGAAAGATGACATGTAAGTCTACGGGAGAGCGTGGTTGTGGTAAAACCAATATATGTACTAGGTTTTTTATTAGTATCAGAGATGCAATCTCTGAATGGGCATGTAAATTGGTACACTACATTGGTTTTTTGTAAAGAATTTAGTTTAGTGCCTGTTGGGTTATTATAGACTATGAGGTCAATTGTTTTAAACTTTTTATAATATATAATGAGTTTAATTTGATTATTACTTTCGACTGGTTTAACATTTCTACGTATTATGTTTTTGAGAGTTTTTTCATCTTGTTCATAATTATTATGTATTTGGTTGCAATAGTATAAGTTAATAGTGTTATGTTTATTTTGATGCAAACCATTATTATTAATATTATCATTATTGTTAGAGCTATTGTTAAGTTTGTTGAGATACATTTTAATTTGTTGATTAATAACGGAGTTAGGAAATCCATTATTGACTAGTGTTTGCTTAATGTTGTGTAATTCTTTATAAAATATAGATTTTGAAGAAGATATCATTTGTGTGCGTTGAAGTAAGTTTTTTATAACAGCTAACTTATATCGTTGGGGACATTCACTATTATAATTAAGAAGACACGAATTTATGCTAGTTGGTTTCCTATATAGAGAAGTAGTAAATTTATGTGTGCTAGAATCAATGAATACATCAAGGAATGGGAGTTTGTTATTAATATTAAGTTCTAATGTAAATTTGAGGACGGAGTGACTTTCAAATTTGTTTTTAAGATATTTAATTTGATCGATATTCTTAGCTAAAACAAAGATGTCATCTATATATCTTACATATATAGAGGGTTTATTGTTGTCATTAATTATTTTATTTTCTAGATTTGCCATATAATAAATTAGAAAATTAGATGGTATTGCGATGGGATCTCCTTTAGGCCCCCTCTTTTCTAATTATTATAGAAATTATTTTTGGTATTTATAGCCAAGTGGATAATTATAACTGAAAATTGAATGATTCCTTTGTTATTACTTTTCAAAATTTTACAAGGCAAGGAAACGGATGTTTATATCCACTAGGCTATGTGTTTCTTCTTTGACACATAGCCTAGTGGATATAAACATCCGTTAGTTTCAGTGACTTGACCCAACGAGTTGTAAGGCTACAGCAGTGGTGAACTCACTGAGTTAAGTTAAATGGAGATAACTCATTGCTGCCAGAAGTGTCTTCGTAAGAAATGGTTAGGTTTGAAATTCCTAGAACATGAAGCAGGCCGGAGTATACAACGGCCAAAACGTCGTAAACATGGCAACAAAGATGAGGACAACAGTTCAAATAATGTAAATAGTGTGAATTATCTATAACTTAAACAGCATTCTCGACTGCTTACTTACAGAATTGTTCTTAGGTCACCTGATAATCACGCGCCAAAATTGCAAATATCACAGGAAATATTCACGGTAAACAAATGAATATTATAAGACGAATAATGGCGTCTGTCTTTCTTCAGTTGCTTTCTGAAAACATATTCTAGTTTATTTTATTTTAGGTGTGTGTTCTCTTCCTTGCTTCATTCTCTTTTACAAATCATGATCATCTAAATCGTGACTAGATCGCAATAAAATGTATCTTTCTCGTTTTATTTCGTTTTATTTCTTCGTTCTCCATCTTTTTAACAGTTTTTTTTTGTAATTTAAATCAATATTGATTTTTTTGTAGGTTAAAAGTTATAAAACATATACTTTTTTGGCAGATCGAGAGCAAGAGACACGCGGGTTCTTTTATTTGTTATTCAATAAGAAAACAGGGAATAAAACTCTCGTCATGGTTAGTATTTTAAGGTGCACGGTTAGATGTAAAAGGATTAGAATAGAAATCAATATATAATAATACTGAATTCGAAAATAATAAAATTATTATTATTATTATTATTATTATTATTATTATTAATAATAATAATAATAATAATTATTATTATTATTAATAATAATAATAATAATAATAATATTTACATTTTATAAATGTTGCATGTTTTATTATTATTGATTATGGCCATATATCGGTTTTTACCTGATATCGAAGTTAAGCAACGTTGGGCCTGATCAGTACTCAATTGGGTGACTGCAGAGGAAGTTCAGGCTCAATATGCTATGCAACAGACCGAGCAAGCCGGTGATGGACACTGGCTTCTTACCCTACCAGAAGCATCCACATGTGTTGATACTTCTGGTCTATCATTATTGTTGCTGTTAATAATAATATTATATCAACAGGCTTAGTACTGGATATAGCAGTCATAGAAATACAACATTTGCCTAAGATATTATTATGTCCGTGTATCGACTGACAGACAATAAGTCTCCCTTAATGTTATGGTGAAACACACCTATTCTATAATGAATAGACTTTCCCACCTAATTTAAGTAGGAGTAGTAAGAGGAACGAGGGTCAGTTGATGTTGAACGATAGTAGTCGACAGTCAGTCGAATACGAAAGTAGTCAGCGACCTGGCAAGATTACATGGCGTAATACATATTATATCAAGTTTCTAATGTTTTGTACGTTGAACCTATTAGGACTGATTTTAGCACAAATACTAGCCTTCACTGCGAAAATAACTTCACAACACTAAACATATCCAGTAATGTTATCATTGAGCTTATGAAAATTGTATTGTAATAATATTTCAAGTAGAGGGCCAGGAAAATCAGCATTCAAAATTCAGATTTATATCTTGACCTCTTGTCGGTGTCATCAAAACATATTATATTTATTTAAACGAAATTATTTCCCGAACAAAATCAACCGTTTAATCAGTTAATGAAACTGCAGTTTTATTTGTTCAAGCCTTTGATGGGAAGCACTCAGATACCTGTATCTATTAAGTGATTGTTTTGCTTCAACTTGGTCTTGAAAAAGGCCTTGTCGTCGCTGTTTTGTGGTTCTGTCGCCAATCTTTTAATTCCGAGATATATTTCCATTTCTCTGTTACTTTAAACCGGTTCAATTTTTAGTATGAAAAGGTATTGAGCAAAAAGCAATTTATATAATACCAAGACTAAACAATGAATAATCGATACCATTGAACGTCAAAATATATATAAACACTTTACCTCTGCTTTACTGGATCTCAATACATTGTTTTGAGACTTGTTTTATTGTATCTCGATATTAAAACTTTTTAACAATTGCCATAATTTTTGCCGGCACAATTACACAATTAACAATAATAAATTAAAAAGAATAATTTCGTTCCAAACAAGAGGATAATAGAATAATAATAATTTGTAGGGGTGATAGTTGCGTAATTCAGATTGACGTGAGATAGTCAACTCTAATAAAAAAAGCCTGGCTTTTCCAGAGATAGGACAAGAACAGTGTGGCTTCGTTAAAGATACCGAATCGAGGAATGCGATATTCATATATTTCATCTATCTGAAAGAGCAATACAAATGCAGACGGACCTTTATCTGTGCTTTATAAACTACACAAAGGCGTTCGACAAAGTACACTAAAAAGACTTCATAGAGATACTCGATAGCCTCAATATTTTTGGAAAAAACGTTAGGATAATCAAAAATCTATACTGGCAGCAAACCGCTTCTGTACGGATAGAACGCGAACTCAGTAGATATTCAAAAATAGAAAGGGGCGTAAGACAAGGTTGTGTTTTCTCAACGGATCTATTCGACCTGTACAGCGAAGCAATTATGATTGAAATAAAAACCTTGCCAGGATTCGTCATTAGTAGCCACAATCTCAATAATATAAGATACGCGGATCACACGGTGCTGTTAGTCGAGGAAAGGAAAATGCAGAAAGTAGCGAAAGAAAGTGAGAAGAAATGACAGAGCATAAACTGAATGTATGGTCGTCAGCAAAAAGAAGGGCCCAGTATGCCAGCTACAAGTCAGAGAAACTAAAATAAAACAAGTGAAGAAATTTAAATACCTGGCATGTGTTCTGACAGAAGATGGAAAGTGCAACATGAAGATCCAAAGACATATTGGCATGGCCAAGGACGCATTCCAGAGTACTGAGAGATATGAAAACCTCACTGGAAACAAAAAAGAGAGTGCTGGATTGCTATGTGATATATGCTGGTTGGCTGGTTGTTTTGTTTTTATGGCATATCAACCTAGGTGGGTCATTTATTGCCAACTAAATTTTATTTATTTATAGCTGCTAATACCTTTTACTTTCAACAATTTATTGTTGTTTTTTATATAAGTTTTGTGTCTAGTAATACTTTTTTCTTTTCGTGTATCAAGATTCATTGGGATTTGTTTTTAAGGGCAGGGTCCCCAAGTCCTACCCTGTTATTTAACCCATAACTGGAGGGAAGGGACTGGTATCCTTTTCCAAGGGTACCAGTGCTTAAGTGAATGCAGGGAATTCAATTGGAATTCGAACTCGGCTCACCGATTTCTCTTTCCGAGTCGATATCCACTGCAACACAACGCACGTCCGTCACTAAACGCTTACAGCACCTGGTATTCCCAAGCGGTCACCCATCTAAGTAGTGACCAGGGAAACGTTGCTTAACTTCGTTGATGTAATATATGTCGTTCCGCATAGAAGTGAATGTTGGACGATTTTATCAAGGATGAAGGAGAGGCTTGAGGCAGCAGAAAGGTGGTTTTACAGAAGGATGCTGAGGATACCACAGACGGAGCACGTGAGCAAGGATGAGGTGTTGGAAAAGATGCAAACGCGAAGAAAACTCATACTTAGCATAAGAAAGAGAGATGGGCTTCCTGGGACACGTCATGAGGAAGGAGGGCCTGGAGAATTTAATACTCTCAGGACAGATAAAAGGAAAGCGAGACAGGAGAAAACAGCGTAAAACCTACTTGATAGGTCTTGAGCAAATGGATAGCGGAGCGGGGTCTGTATATAATAACAGGAGAAAATATATTGAGTGCGATAAGAGACAGAGCCAAGTGGGCGTCCATGATCGCCTATGTCCTGAAGAGACACGACACATGAAGAAGAAGAATCTTGAAAGCCTTCTTCCGCAGAAAGAATGAGGCAAGACGATATCTTCACATAACGAAGTTCACTCCATTTGGCCTCCTGCTATACTAGGCTGAATTTAGTAAGTGATAGAGACTAGTTTTCATTTCGAGTAAGAAAATAATGAAATGTTTGAGAAGCTAAGCAAAGACAAAGAACATCGAGAGAGAAATTAGTAGAGTATGGCATCTCAAGACAAGATTACCTGTTGTAATTGAGGGTTCGGAAATTATATTGAAAGGATAAAAAGAATATTCTTGGTAAGCCTGAAATATGCAAAAGAAATTACATTCGTAGGTACTTCTCACATCCTGCGAAGATCATGCAATGACTACAATTACAAATATTTCCTGATCGCATGTCTACGCCTCTGCATACACCTTCTAATACAAAAGCTTTGGTCTCTTTTGAAATCACTGTTTGAGATTTAGGTGCAAGCCGTACCACACAATTGAAAGACAAAATATAATAAGAAAAATAATAATAATATGGCGTGACGATAAAAACAGGTTTGGAGCACATGGTTTCTGATCTTAGTTGATTGTAGGCGATAATATGAAGATTATTTTAATCATTTTATCCTAAGCAAGACAATAAAGCCACTAGAACGCCAGGGGTTACTGAGTGTGAAAAACTATGAGAATAACAATATTATTATGGAGAGAATACAGTAAAGGAACATAAATTAAGAAGACAGAAAATAACGATTGAGATTGCATGTAAATTTTTGAAGTTCGAAGCTGATTTGGAAGCTAGGAGCTGGAAGAGAGTTCTACAAACAAAAAGAGGAAGAGAAGACACTGTTACAAGACATTCTATTTTAGTGAATTATATTTTGTAAAAGATGTTGGAACTCGAGCAGATGGAAAACGAAGTAATTTGTATCGCCGAGGTGAATACGATGCACAGAGAAAGTGTGCTGCGGTACTATCCAGCAGAGTCTCTGGTGCTAAACGGATATTTATAAATAATAGTTAAAATGAGAGACAAGACAGAAATTACAACATAGAAAGGAATAACTAAGTAATCAGTCCGAATATTACTCACATGACACTCGAATATTACGCCACGAATGCTACTTTTCTTTACTTTAATAGACCATTTCAGGCTCTGGGCCATTCCATAACTGAGAGTGCTGCAGGGGTGTCAGCCACTCTACAACATAAATACAAGGATCTCGAGAGATAAATCAGTCGAATATGTTATCTGAGACATTAGCATTGCCTGTTGTTATTGGGGTTTTTGGGAAGGATAATAAAAACGAACAAAAGAGAAATGTTGATCAAATTGCCCCCCTCCAATATAACCTGTATACATCATAGCCACATATTTACATATAAACAGTGAACACAGTTTTATATTACTGTCCTTTGATTGCGTAACACGTCATCTATTTGTATCGTTTGATACAGAAATAATTGCCTTTGATTGAAATTTGGGAGCATATCGTACCACAAGTTGCAAAGGGCATTTTTCATCGAGTTCGCTGCAAGCAAGACGTTAAAGCTATTAATACACAAGGGGTTACTGGGTGTGGAAGAAGTAGAAAACAGAAACATTATTAAGGAGAGAGAACAAAAGAATAAGAATCAGGGAGAGAGTAGATAACGATTGAATCCGCATTTAAATCTTTTGAAAATTCAAGTTGACTAGGGTTTATGAAGCTGGAAGAGAGCTCTATCAGCGAGAAATGCGAGAAAAGAATCTGTTAGCATAAAACTTAAGGTCACCTCGACTGTAGACGGGCGAGAGCACACCACCAGTCTAGTGATGCATTTAAATTAAAAAAAAGTTTAAGTTTTTTTTTTTAATCATATCACCCCGAGCAAGGCGGTAACGCCACTGAAGTGCAGGGGGCTACGTAAGAGTGAAAAGATTAGAAAAGAGAAAGCCAGGAACCACATCCTAAACTGGAAACAAGGGATGAGCCTCTTCACCCGTTCAATAGACGTGGGTGGAGTGTGAACCGGGCGATAGTTTAGTCTATCTACCATAGCGAAGAGGATATCCGAATTGTTTTTTTTTAATCATATCACTCCGAGCAAGGCGGTAACGCCACTGAAGTGCAGGGGGCTACGTAAGAGTGAAAAGATTAGAAAAGAGAAAGCCAGGAACCACATCCTAAACTGGAAACAAGGGATGAGCCTCTTCACCCGTTCAATAGACGTGGGTGGAGTGTGAACCGGGCGATAGTTTAGTCTATCTACCATAGCGAAGAGGATATCCGAATTGTTTTTTTTTTAATCATATCACTCCGAGCAAGGCGGTAACGCCACTGAAGTGCAGGGGGCTACGTAAGAGTGAAAAGATTAGAAAAGAGAAAGCCAGGAACCACATCCTAAACTGAAAACAAGGGATGAGCCTCTTCACCCGTTCAATAGACGTGGGTGGAGTGTGAACCGGGCGATAGTTTAGTCTATCTACCATAGCGAAGAGGATATCCGAATTGTTTTTTTTTTAATCATATCACTCCGAGCAAGGCGGTAACGCCACTGAAGTGCAGGGGGCTACGTAAGAGTGAAAAGATTAGAAAAGAGAAAGCCAGGAACCACATCCTAAACTGAAAACAAGGGATGAGCCTCTTCACCCGTTCAATAGACGTGGGTGGAGTGTGAACCGGGCGATAGTTTAGTCTATCTACCATAGCGAAGAGTATATCCGAATTGTTTCCAGTATTTATAGAAAAGAAACGGGAAGGCAACTTTACGGTGGTATGAGAGTAACTGAAGCTAAGATGCCATATTAGTACCAATAATATTGCTGATTCTTCTTTGGATGTTATCAAGTATCTCTAGATACATAAAGGTGGGGCACCGCACTATGTGTGGCTACAATATTCTACACATGGACGAATGGTAGACTTAACGATAGGTAAGATAGCTTCTTGAGAGGGAAAAATTGTCTATTAAAACACAGGGAACCAATTTTTTAGCAATTGACTTAGCAATGGACTAAATATATAAAAATAGGTAGAATGTATTAATCTGTAACTTCTCCCTCCAGCTATGGGATAAATATATAAGAATAGGAAGAAAGGTCTTTTCTCTCTGCAGCTATCAGTTAAATAACATGATAGATTGGGTTCTATACTCTTAGGCGGTAACCAGTCTACCTTAGAATGTAATGGCAACCTACTGCGGTAAAATCTTCTGCCCAGTCAATCAGGTCTCTTTGTGAGAAGTAAAAAGACTAGACACGCAGCAGGAGTCAAAAACAAGACATGCCAAAGAGCGGATGAACCTTCCTGTAGGGACAACAGACGGCCATGTGCCGCAATGGGTAGAGGCATTCCTTGGTGAATTCAACGGCCAAGGCGATCCTTCAAGTTGGCGAACTTCGTTCGCGGCTTGATCTGGAGAGAGATTGGATCTGCCAGGTCTAGTTATCCATGATATGCTTCGTATGAGTAAATACCTATACCGCTTTCAACCCAGATAGATGTAGACAACTGATCAGCTGCGAAGCGACTATGACAATACGCGGGCATTGAACTGATAGTAGTTATGGCGGTGATATTAGCTTTTAGAATAAGTCAACGAAGTGTAATGCTGTTTTTTTTTTTCTGCGTTTATTTGAAAGCGAGTTAATGGGAACGTGTGTCAATGGGTGTCTGTGTCGGTGTTAATGAAAACAGTAGCGTATTGATAGTACAGTAAAATGAAGTGATGCCACCCCTCCAATTTTCTGAGAATATACAAACGATAGTGCTTCGTTTAATGAAAGCAATGAAGGTGGAGGAAGCATCAATATAGCTTGTTTGTTTGTTTGTCTTTCTCTCTGTATCTCTCACTCATGCACACAGAGTCGTTTTAGTGAAAGTGGTACTTGTCATGACGATAAACTATATCCGGCAGTAAGGCTGCTGATTGGGAGATTGCATGCAGGTTTTGGCGAGTGCGTAACTGCTGTCGTTCCCAGGTTCACCATGACCTGACGTGGTAGCACCTGCTAGAGTCCCAGATATTGGCAAATAATGAACCCGCAAACGAAAAAAGAAAACACTATATAAGTATAAAAATGCATTTTTATATAAAAAGAAATACGAGCATTTTATAGCAAAATAACCAATACATTTTATCTGTAGTTAAAGGCATACACTTTCGTTCAAAATATATTTAATTGAAGCCATAAAATTGTATTCAAATTATTTCGATTTCAGCATTAAATAACCCATAAAGGTTGATGTGCCACTAAACAAAATTAACCAACCAGAAAACCAAATGAAAAACTCTTTGAGTTATAATATCCTACAATTACTTAAAGAAATCGAGCTGTATTCCAAAATATAACTTCACCAAAACTACAACATCACACATATATCAGTGTCTCTAGTAACTATGACCTTACAAACATGTATATGCACAAAAGCTGAGTATCATTTACCATGTATTCAATTGTGATAGCAGAATAACATTTATTACTTTAAAGCTCAAAAAAAAAAAAAAAAAGAATTAAGCGTTGGTATTAAATGATCTGTAATATTTTAGGGATAAGCAAAAAAAAAAAAAAAAAGAAAAAAATAGCCGTCCGAATAATGCCAAAGAGTTCCGAAGTCTCACCACTGGCATTTTCCGATCTGAGTGAGAGGCATTTATTTTATTTCTTTTTTCTTTCTAAATCCATATTTCCCCAGATTTTGTTTGAATCTTTTACAAAGTGTCTCAAAAAATTAATGTTTTCTTCAGCCGGTGACATTTCTTGTACAAAAGTTTTTTGTACAAGATTTTTTCGTATTTTTTTCGTAATTTTCTTATCATTTCACTTTGTTATTCTGCGTTCATTGACAATATGTTTTTTCTTTTCTATTTTTTTTTTTTCGTTTTTGTTCAGGATCAATTTATTACCCTTTTCGTCTTTTGTGGGGCATTTGCAGTGAACATGAAATTAAAAGCAACCCTCTTCTAGTCTTCACTTTTACAAAAATCCAAAATTACCTATGAAATCCTGATTTTGCCGAATAGAAAAAGGATTGACCCCGTACTGAAAGAAAAAGATGGCGCCAGATTTCGCGATCAGATGTTATATTAATTTTCTAACCACTTTCTAATCGCTTCCTTTCATAGAAAGTGATTAGAAAAACTGAGAGAAAAGTTAGCAATCCAGTGTGAAAAAAAATGGCTTCAAAAACACAAAGAAAATTAAAATCAGTCAGTCAGACGGGAGCAGAGAGAGACGACATTCTAAAATGTACCAAAAGAAACTGACCCAGACATATAAGGTCCCGTCACACATTCATTCTCTTTCTCCTTTTTTGTCATTGTGCTATTTTTCTATACCTCTTCTTCTCCATCCTCATCATCCCCGCAGTCAACAAAGAAGATGACAACAAGAAGATACTTCAACTGACTCCTATATATTAACTCCGATAAGTACAATTTTTGTTATTGCTTTACCTTCCTTTTCATTTTCTCGCCGGCCATAAAAAAGGAAAGGAACGCAGACTTTATAAGTAACCTGTTAATCTTTCTACATACACCCATTCAGCTCCTTACAACCAGAACTCTGAATTCACTTAATTCCTTACTACTGTTTCTCCTGGAACATTTAACTCTTAAAAATTGATTATCTACGTACATTTTCTCTTTGAACATTTAACTCCTACAAATTGATGTTATTCTATTCTATTAATAAAATTTTACTTTAACTTAACAAACAAAACACTTTTATTCTTCCATATTTTAACCTTCTGATGATTCTGATGATATCCAATAATCCAAAGTTGTGGGGATTGTCGGCTCTGTTTGTGAACTGGTCTTGTACCAGACATAACTGACCGTCCCTACTACTACTACATATTTTGTGATATCAGTAAAACAATTAAATCAAATATCAGCACGAACACACACAATTCAACATTCACGCTCGCATTTATACGAAACTAGCAGCATAGCCCAGCGTTGCTCGGGTGTAATGAAAGCTTTAAAACTAATCTATGGTTCTGGGGCTCAGACTCTTTGGACGTTGGCACGAAAGACTAAAAAGCAATAGTTGTTTCCAGTTTAAGTGAAACCGTAGACTGAAAGAAAAATGAATGGATGTAAGTCAAATTTTGATTTCCTGGTATCGATATCAAATAAGTTTTTTCGTCGTAAACTGAATGTTGAAGGCTAAAGAAGTTCTCTGAGTAAATGGTATCATGGCTGAGACTGAGAACTAAAATTATACCTACTTAGAGCTAAATCCGAAGCAAAAACTAAAATAAAAGGGCTGAAAAAAATACAGACATGCAGGCAGATAAACAGACACACACACAAACATCTTGCCTTATATATATATATATATATATATATATATATATATATTATTGATTTTCTGCACTATTGTAAGAACTGCAACCTTGAAAGTTCTGAATACTACGAGGATTTCAACACGCTCCAGCGCTTTGAAAAAAAGAAAAGGAAAAAGTAAGAATAAAATCTAGAACAATCATCATAATTGGTAACAGCTGCTATTCTTCTTCTTCATCATCATCATCATCATCATCATCTTCTTCTTCTTCTTCTTCTTTTTCTTCTTCTTCTTCTATGTTCCGTGTTCTTTCAGGGAGAAGGTGATCATGGCCGTCTACCTACACCTAACCTTTTTAGCTCTTGACACTTTTTGTCTTGTGATTTCTCCTAAACCCTGCTGTGCCATCCGCTTGCTTAAGTCCTATCTCCTTTACGTCGTTTATGCTAACAGTTGCTGGATGACGGTCAGGTGACACCTTTTACGCATGCCACTCCTTATTGGGCAAAGAGTCAATTCTTTTAGACTTCTTCACGCCAATAGGTTTCCTAAGTAGTTTGTTCGTAGCCATAATTATTCTTGGGATGAATAGTGGAGTGGTTTCCCGTTGCCTTCTTCACGGTGATTTATTGGGGCACTGCTTCTAATTAGCTGGCAGTTGTTTCCTCAACAGTTCTTTCACCTTTCTTGTAGGTCTTAGATTTCGTCTTACCGTGTTGCTAACATCTCGCCTCACTGTTACTGTGCTAGTCGATGCCATGTCTTAACAGCAGATCTTTCTAACTTATTCTCTACATATTCGGTCTGTTTTTGTTTCGTTATCCACTTGGCACTAACCATTCAAGCAACCTTTTGCTCTGTCTGTTGTGTTTTTTTGTTTGTTTGTTTGTTTGTTTGTTTGTTTGTTTTTTTACTATATCTCTTGTTCACTTTCGTTTATTTTTTCTCTCGTTCTCTGATCTGTTCTTTATTCTTGGTTACTCCTCTAGTTATTTCTGGCTTTACACTTTCCATTGGGCTGGATTTGTTTCCAAGCTATCTTGCTAATTTCCATGTTTCGTAGCCGTAAGTCATAGCTATTATTGTACGTTCATTATATACTTTACGTTTAAGGCATGTTGGCTGGTTGCTTTTCATTACGCTTCGATTTTTCACAAATAGTTTCTAACCTCTGTTTATACGGCACACATCGACGCATATTCGGATAAATACATTTGGCAGATATTCTCATATTCACATTTTTACACTCACATAGACCTATATGCACAAACAAACGTGTGCATATACACATATAAAAACATAAACGATTTAAGAACCAGCAACCTCGAATGCATATATTAAAAAAGAAAAGTCGGTGTCGGTATAGTATGTGGCCTATCTTTTGAATGTGGCCTGCGAAATTCTGTCACTGGTATAGTATGTGCCCTACCTTAAAAACGTATTATAAAAAAAAGTATTATAATTGTCTATTAAGGGTTAGAGGTTAGCGTTAGAGAAAATAAATAGTTTCAATAAATAGCCGAATACCTATATCTATAAATATACTTTTACTGAGATAGGATACATTCAAGCAATGTAGACCACATACTATAGTAGAATCAAAGACGTACTATGTTATACTGGTACCGAAAGTCACAACGCTTACTAGTTCTACGAAACTCAGCATCGGACTCTACCTACACTAATTATGACTTAAGTAAAAAGCCAGAACCATATTTCTTCCGAAAAAAAATTCTGAAAATTTTTGACGGAATTTCCTCCTTGTATGAAAAAGTTTATTCTTAATTTTTAAAAAAGTCGATAAGTAAAATTAATCAACACAAAATGCCTGTCAGTCTCATGATTTCTCACTCTTCCGGATTTCTCGTGATTTCTCACACTTTAGAACTTCGAATTGGATCGATTACATTGATTCACAGAATGAGTTGATTCTGATTTGTAAAGTTCATAATTCCAATTCAACAATTTAATAATTGACTACTTTATTAACAGAAATATTGCTTATTATTCAGTCGTTAACTGTTCTAGTGAAGCAAACATGCTAACCGTTAAACCATGTCGAAATGCCCCATCTTGATATGCATGCCATTTTATATTTTTCGTATATCAGTGGTAATAGTAATAATAACCTTTTCCTTACAAGAAAACAATTGACATTCATTGACGAAGTAGCCAGTAATTATTTTGTTCGAAATTTATAAGACTAAAACATTTTTTTAGGAAAAATAGGTTTTTCAAGTTCAGTAACTGTTATTGCTCTTTCCAGTATTAATGGGAATTTCCTTCCTAACCTTTTACTTGAAGTAGTGAGGAAGCTCAGTATCTTGATTATCTCATTATTTTCTGTTACATGTGACGTATGCTATCCATTTTAGTTGTTGCTGCTGTTGAAAGTTCTAAGCTGATGTTTGTTTGTTTGTTTTTTTGTACAGTTTTTTGTGATTTGGTAGCAAGTTATTTAGTATCGAAATTGGAGTTCTTTTTCACACGACTGCAGCATGCTCAATTAACAGACATTCACTGAGTATTCGACGACTTAATGTGTTTATATTGCATGCGTATATGTACTATGACACTCATAGTAGTCGAAAGGCAAGGCACACCGGATAAAAAAAAATTTAGATTTATGGCGATATTTGCTTATGAATTCCTTACGTAAATTTAAAAGTAGGTTTTGAATAGGATACTTTATTATTTTGTTTTTTTCAGTTAAACATAGATTATATCTATCGTAAAGGTTTCTGGGTGTGCGGGCTGAGCCTATCAGTTTCCAACTAATTATTGGGTTTAGTTCTTCTTCCTTCATTTCCCAAAATCTTCGGGAACGTGATGTTTGAAATCTTAGTTTGGGGTTAGAAAAAGAGTGCTTATTAGTAACGTTGTTTAAATTACCCAGCGGAGATACCGATATAAGCTTGGTATTTTTTCTGTTGTTAGTTGGGGAGATCTGGGTTTGTTAGATTACCTGGGTAGATTCCAGCACCTCAAATATAGACAATATTATCAATTCACATAACAGTCAAATTTTAAAGAGTTTATATAATACCAACACAAAAACAGGAATTTTAAATTCTTGTAATTGTAGATCTGTGAAAAATTGTCCAGCGAAAGGCAAGTGTAGATGTACCCCCACCCATCATTTCTATTCTTGTGACACGGTTAAATTTTGATTTTTTGATTCTTTAATGCAGACGCAATTTAAAAGTCTTCTAATATCGAGGCTTGAATTTCTTTCTCTGCTCCGTGGTATCTAATCTTGACGACAAATTTAATTTTTTTTTTCTTAAATTCCTCACCCTCTCCTTTCCTTTGTTTTTTTTTTATAAGCGTACTGTGTATGGGGATGTGCGCTGTGGTGCATTGGATATCGGCTCGGAACGAGAAATCGGGGAGCCGAGTTCGAATTCCAGCCGAATTCATTGCATTCACTTGCGCGCAAATACCCTTGGGAAAGGTATTAATCCGTCTCTTCCTTCCAGTTATGGGTTAAATAACAGGACAGATTGGGTTCTATAGCCTTGGCTGGCAACCAGTCTACCGCAGGAAGCAATGGCAACCTACTGCGGGATAATCTTCTGCCCAGTCAGTCATGTCTCTTTCGAGACATGATCGCCCAAGCGTGTATCACGTATGGCACTTAACTGACTGATATGGATATGATTTTTGGGCTCCTTCCGGTATATGAATTTTTGTACCATATTTTCGTGGCGTAGTATATTGTTGTCAACAAGTATTTTCCAGTATTGTTAATATGGACAGGAATGTTTTTTCTTTTAGAATTTGTGCAATAAAAATTGTATCAGACAAATAATGTGTGGGACAACTTGATAGTGTTGCGGTAGTAGAGCCAACTTCTGTACTTACAATTTTTGTCTGTGAAACAATGCCTCAAAGGATATTTACACTGATACAATGTTGGTTTTTCTCAAACACTAGTTGACTGAGAAGAGCAATTGCGTATATATATATATATATATATATATATATATATATATATATATAATTTTTAACTATTATTATAAACTGATATTAGTTGACTGAGAAGAGCTATTGCGTGTATATATATATATATATATATACGCAATTGTTTTCTTCAGTCAACTAGTGTTTGAGAAAAACAACATCGTATCAGTTTATGATAATAGTTACATTATTAGTTACATTTATTATTATATACTGATACGATGTTGTTTTTCTCAAACACTAGTTGACTGAGAAGAGCTATTGCGTGTATAATATATATATATATATATATATATATATATATATATATATATATATATATTATAGAAGAGCAATTGCGTATATAATATATATATATGTCATTTTCATTAGTGTGCAATAATAATCTTTTTCGGGATGTATGATGAAATTCGTTTGACCTTGAAAAATATAGCGTCATCCGTGACTGCATCAGATTCTTACCATACCCAGACATGATCTGTCGATTAGTTGCCGTTGTCTGCGACGACGAAAATTTTAACGCTGTACGAACACACTGGCAAACTTTATAGAAAGATCGAGGATATTGTTGGTGTCAGCCTTACAAATGTTCTTCGTGTTATCAAAGTAAAGAAACAACCTGGAGCCATCAGTCCGAAATCTAAAGGAAAATGCGGTCGAAAAAGAAAAAACAATGCTAAGATACGACGTATACGTGATCAGGGAAAGTGTGAAAGATCCTAGAAAGACATTGTTAGTCTTGTTTCAATTAATTTGCATAAAGGTGTATAATATACATACAGAATCTTCCATCTTTGTTTTTGCAGACATGAAAAATCATCTCAAATTAGGAAGACTAGCAAAATCCCTTGGATAGTTTCCATAATCAAACATTAAAGAATTCGCCTCTGGTGCTGCAAACATCGATGTTATTTAGAAACTGTCATATTTTTATGCAATTGGCCAAAACTCAGAAATGAACGACTTTTGTCTGCGATCATTTACGCCAAGTGATTTTTATACTCGGATATGAACAAACCATATTCAGGCTTCGTTCTTATATAGTTCCGTTATCCCCTATCAATAACGCCATATATATATATATATATATATATATATTTGTGTTGTATATATATATATATATATATATATTTGTGTGTGTGTGTGTGTGCGTGCAACAATTCAGACATAACTAGATATATATCCATATAAATAGAATATACATAAAGATGAAAGGAAGATTTATCTTAGCTCCTCTAATGGCAGAATAAAATCTTTGCATTTACCTGGACAAAGTACATCATAGGAGGAAATGCATCGGATAAAATAGATTTTCCTATATATATATATATATATATATATATATATATATCAACATGCGGTGTAGATATAGAAGAATCCAAAGAAGTATCCTGTAGATACAGTGGTAGGATAGCTCTTTAAGAGAGGTCTAAATATATATGTATATAAATACATATAAAGCAAATATAAGAAAAAGTAAGGCAGACACGTTATTTCATGGTAAATCGGAAGTATACACCTATTTCAGGCGAACCATCATCAGCTTCCGTCTTTATTGTACAAAGGATTCGTGTAATATATATATATATATATATATATATATATATATATATATATGCAAAATGTCTTCATTCAAACATGTTTCATTTAATAATATAATCATATAGTGTCGATTTTTATACTGATGCTTTCCAGTAGTCTAAACAGATCCTTAATGTTAAGGAGCTCGGGTGTGCGTTGTGGTGCGGTGGACATCGACTCAGAACGATAAATCAGGGAGCAAAGTTCGAATTCCAGTTGAATTCGTTGCATTCACTTACGCGCAAATACCCTTGGGAAAAGTATTAATCGGTCTCTTCCGTCCAGTTATGGGTTAAATAACAAGACAGATTGGGTTCTATAGCCTTCGCTGGAAATCAGTCTACCGCAGAATGTAATGGCAACCTACCGCGGGATAATTTTCTGCATAGTCAGTCATGTCTCTTTAGAGACATGGTTGCCCAATCGTGTATCACGCATGGCACTTAATTGACTGACTGAATGTTAAGGTGAAATTCATCATGTAAGACACTGTAGTTTGTTTTTTCAAATCAATGTAATTTCAAACTTTTTTAAGGTAATCTTCAGGGGTAAATTAAAAAGACAAACTTATTGTAAATGAATTCTGTTGAGATGATGATTTTTAAAAAGACGTGCGATCGCGCTCTGTTAGAACTATTTTAGAATTTAAAATTTATCCGTTGTAATGTATATAATAAAAATATAAATTTAATATAAAGGAGCTGGACCGGAAGTTGGTTGAAATGTAAAATAACACTAAATCTTGTATACACTTTAATGTTGTTACGATATTTGTCATAAATTTTGTCGAGTGTGGGTTGGTTGATGTTTAATATAGAGGACCACGACAATTTAAAATTTTTGTTTATTATTTTCGTGATGTAGTATTTTTACCAATTTCTGGCCAGTTTCCTTACTGAAACGCTTGATTTTGCCTTATCACCGACTGATGTCAATTCAGTCGGGTTTCAATCCTGGCTAAACGCAATCTGATGTCTAACCGTACTGATGAGCTGTGATACAGCGAAACAGGACTGTCTGCAGTTGACTATATATATATATATATATATATATATATATATGTATGTATCTGTGTGTGTGTGTGTGTGTGTGTGTGTGTAAGTGAAATAAAGTGATGCTTCCGTTTGTGATTACACAGGACAAGCTGATTTTTAACTTCTTTTAGAAAATCAACATTGCACTTCATGTACAAGCTGTAGTTGGATGCGTTAAGTAATACCATCAAAAGTTAGGTTCATAGCTTTCACCAATTCTTAAGCATTTAGTTTTAAATGTCTTCTGAAAAACGCGGAGAAAGACCTAATTTCCGAAGGTTTTTTCTCATAAACTAACTTTAAATTTTACTAATTCATGAATAAATTCAAATACAGTTAATATTTTGTATTAAATATAGTGAATGGAAAATATATTGAAACCAAAATTCTGATTATGAATAGCCAAAAGCAAAATATGCAGTTGTTCTTTAATATATTCGATTAATAAAAACATTGTAAAAAATCACAAAAACATTTAAATGAATAAGATTTGTTAGATCATAATCAATTAAATTGTAAGACAAATGTTTTTTTAATTTGCATTGTTTATCGAAAATCGCTCTGCAGTGTATAATATATTACATCATAATATAGCTACTGCATTGAATAATGTATAACATCATAGTATGTCTGAATTGTACAGTATAATTTTCCTTTGAATAAATGTAATTCTTACTTGGTGGTACAATGATTTAGTAATAATCCACGCATCTTATTCAGAAACAATTTGTAAAACTACAACAAATTATAATTTTTATAAGGCTGAGCTATAAAGTTTTCATTGATCACGGGAATGAAATTGCAACATTACGATTTTGAACCTAAATTCAATTTCCTGAAAAAATGGTAATGACTTGAAAAAAATGCTTTGTGTAATTATTTATCATGTAAAACGCCAACTTTCGAACTTAATGTAAGACAAGGTTTCCAAAATCGACCTGCCCTATTAAACATATATAAGAAAGATTTTTCAAAAATATATTTTATGATTAAGTATCTCACAATTTGATAAGAGAAGATCTGGCAAAAAAGCAGAAATTTTCTAAAAACCTGGACGTAAATTTATTGTTAGTGATTTAATCATTAAAGCACGTTTATACATTTTCGTCTTAGTAAACTGGTCTTTTAATTAAAGTAGCATTTAAACATACATCCTTGTTCAAATTAATTGAAACAAAACGAATAATATCTTCCTAGGATCTTTCACTCTTCTCCTGGTCACCTATACGTCGTCTCTTTGCGTTGTTTTACTCTTCCGACGGCATTTTCCTTTACGTTTTGGACTGACGGAGCCAGTTTGTTTCTTCGCCTGGATTACACGACTGACTATTGAAAGGCTGACACCAACAATATCCGCGAGCTCTCTGTGGCATTGCAATTTTCTTTGGAGTAACGTCCATCACAGACACTGGCCGTAAGACAACTAATTGACAGTCCCGACAATAGTGTCTGGGAGTGATTACACCTGATGTAATCACGGATGACGTAATATTTTTCAAGACCAACCAAATTTCATCATACATCACGAAAAATAAATATCGTCAGCAAACCATTCAGCGATGGCTGCTCTCATTTAAAGAGTAGATTGATGTTTTTTACCGCTAATCAACACTTCTGGTTATATAAAGATAAAAAATATTTTTAGATTTTGGAATTTTTTTAAAATAATGGTAACTTACAGGTACAAGTTCTAGTAATTAACATATAGCGGGGGTGGGGGGACGGTGCCATTATACCATTTCTCAGTGTATCTGGTGTATATGCAAGTAATTGAATTTAATGAACTCGACTGGAATTTGAACACAATTACTTCACAGAGCATATATATATATATATATATATATATATATATATATAAACACACACAGAGGGTGAGCCAAAAGTAGGTGGACAGTAAATGATAACATTTACTTTGAATAATAATACAAAAGCACTTAAATTAAATTTTATCAACTCAGGCGCTCAAACTTTAAAATCAAAATTTACATAGGTTTGAAGTCTACCCCTCACGCTTCGACATGCATATTTGCTCAAGTCTCTTTGTAATATTAACTTCCTGAAATGCAACTCTTATGTAAATTTTCAAATCACCAACACTCCTTGGTCTTCGAATATAAACTTTGTCCATGAGTACTCCCCATAAGAAGAAATCCATTAGGGTCAAGTCAGACGTACGTACTGGCTAATCAACTGAACTTCTTGTGCCAATCCATTTCTCAGGGAATGTTTCATCAAGATACTCATGGCCAGCTCTTGAATAATGTGGAGGAGCCCCATTTAAAAGTCATGTGAATTAGGCTGTTGCAATATACCAAATACACAAACCTATTCCACACACACACGCACGCACGCACACACACACACATACACACACACGCATATATAGTTGCAACGTATATATATATATTTGTACATATATATATGTGTGTGTGTGTGTGTGTGTGTGTGTGTGTGTGTGTGTGTGTGTGTGTGTGCGTGTGTGTGTGTCCAAATGAATAAGGAAGGAAGAAAATATTTTGCAACGTTCAAAATATTAATTTAAAACAGTTCCCAATATGAAAATAGAGCAATGAATATTTATTATAAATTATATTTTAGAACATGTACAAACTACACTCTACTACAAAATTGTACATTTTTCGACACTGAAAGAACAATATCTCATCAGGGAGTTAATAATAGTGGTAACTATCTTTATTAACTATCTGATGAGACATTGTTCTTTCAATGCCGAAACAAAAAATTAAAATTATAATATATATATATATATATATATATATATATATATATATATATATATACGTGGCTGAGTAGCTACAACGTTTGTTTTTGATCATGAAGCCTGAGTTCGAATTTCTCCATGGTTAATTTGGATGCGATCCCAGCATGTGGAACCTATAGAAAGTGCCTGAAAATCTTACCACAGGTTGACCCAAGTCTTGTGAGTGAAGGAAATCGTGTAGAAGGCTTAAGGTTAGGTTAGCTCAAAGGCACAAGTAATCGTGACCGAGGGTTTGAGCACCCTGGTGTTGTTTATGCTAGATAACACTCAACATAGATGCAGTATAAACCAGGGGTGGGCTCATTGGGTGTTGAAAAAACAAAAGCGTGTCTGAGTAAGTGTCTGTAATTAGGATTAGCTAGCCGCCCTGGTAGACGAGTATCCTCGAGTACAAGTGGCCAGCCATTATATATATATATATATATTGTGTGTGTGTGTGTGTGTGTGTGTGTGTGTGTGTGTTTTTATTCTTTTTACTCAAGCAAGGCAATATTTCCACTGGTGTTCAGAGGGCTACATAAGAGGATAGTGAAGGGAGGAGAGCGAAGAGAAAGAGGAACCGGTTACAGGAGGTATCAAAGAATAGATAAGAGAAGATACCGACTTAGCTGACCGTCTGCAGTCACTCTCTCACCGGCGTGACGTGGCTTCCCTGTGCCTCTTCTATAAATACTTTCATGGCTTCTTCTCTGATGAACTTAAATCACAGGTGCCCCCTATGTGTGAGTTCGCACGAGATACTAGATTGGCAACTAGGTCCCACCATTTTACAGTGAAACCGATTAAATGTAACCGCAATTTCTACTCCAACAGCTTCTTTTCTCGCACTTCCCGCCTGTGGAATTCCCTTCCGTATGCTTGCTTCCCCGACGGCTATAACCTCCAGGAGTTTAAATGTAAGGTCAACAGACACCTCCTAGCACACTAACCCTCCCATTCTCTCCAACTCTCTCCCTATGTACATCCTAACTCGTCTATCGCCCTGTGTAACCCCCTGCGCTATAGTGGCAGTGGAATGCCTTGCTTGGGGTGACATGATTAAAAAAAAAAGAAGAATGGGAATACTAGTGTGAAGAGAGTTACGTGAGAGTAAAGCAAAAAGGTAGAAGCACAAGATACAGGGGGTGTTGAGAAAATGATATGAGAAGGATGGGTGTCAAGGAGATAAGAGATGGTAATTGATGTTGCATTTAAACTTATGGAGATTGTAGCTATGAGGGAAGCAAGTATACAGAAGAGAGTTTCACAGGCCGGAATTGCGAGAAAAAAAGTTGCCAGTGTAGAAGTGGCCGCTGCGTTTGGTTGTTTCGGTTGTTAAAGTTTTGGATTTGTCGTTAATTTTACTGCTCGAGTATATTCTTGTCGTGGGAGCACTAGGTAGCAAAGCTCGTCGGAGTAGAAGCCATGAAAATATTTGTAGAAGAGTCAGAGGGAGGCACATTCCTTCGGTGAGAAAGTGGCTGGAGTCGAGCTGCCAAGTCGGGATTGATCACATTGCAGATTCACCTCTGGATCCTGTCAAGAACCCCGAGATAAATAAAAGCGGCGTCCGACAAGATTCAATGCATATATATATATATATATATATATATATATATATATATATATATACAAGACATAAGACGCACACATACGAAATTCAAACGCATTAAAAAAACAAAAAAACAAAACCAAAAAAAAAAACCAAAAAAAAAACCCCAAAAAACAACGCAAACACTAAATTCAAATAGTATTCCAAAAACAACAAAAAGAACTTGATGACCCTTAGAGTAGAACTGAATAAAAATCGTTGAAAACAATTTTGAATTAAATTTGGAAATTAAATTTCGCAAGTCTACAACTACTGCTTATCTGCTTCCTGCTTTCCTGCTTGTTGGAAGTCTTCCTCTGTAGTTCCTATATTTAAAAATACTGGAGAACCCTCGGACCCCGCAAATTACCGCCATATCAGCCTCCTTTCGATCTTTAACAAAGTGTTCTAAGCCATTATCAACACCGAGCTGGTGGTGACGGAATACCAATCATTGTTCTAAAGAAATGTGCTCCTGAACTCTCCTCTGTTCTCTCTAAACTCTATAACTACTGCCTCTCTGCTTATTGCTTTCGTGCCTGATGGAAATCCTTCTCCGTGGTTCCTATATATAAAAATACTGGAGAACGCCCTGACCGGCTAATTATCGCTCATTCAGACTCCTTCCAATCTTTGGCAAAGTGTTCGAAGCCATTATCAACGCCGAGCTGGTTTAGCATCTCACAGCCCACAGACTCTTCTTGGACAAACAGTATGGTTTCCACTTCACCAGGTCTGCTAACGGCCATCAGTGAGTATATATACCAGGCTCTCGACAAGAATGGTGAAGCTCGAACCGTTGCCCTGGATATTTCCAAAGCGTTTGACAGAGTCTGGCATGCTGGCCTTTTGTGCAAACTGCGGAGCTATGGTATAACTGGACATTTGTTTGACCTAATCCATTCATTCCTTTCTAATCGCATCTTGAATGTAGTATTAAACGGACATGCCTCCCAAAATTACCATACGTGGGTGTCCCTCACGGCTCTACTTTAGGTCCTACGCTTTTTCTGATGTACATTAACGATCTCCCCGATGCTATAAAATCCCAAGTAGGTATGTTTGCCGACACCACCGTTCACTCGATCAAAAATCTGGTGAGGGTGACAAAGTGAACCTCGCTGCCGAGCTTGAGAAAGACCTCCAATCCGTGGTGGACTGGGGTAAGAAATGGCTCATAAATTTTAATGCTTCCAAAACGAAACTGCTATCAATTAACCATCATAGACAATCGCTCCTACCTCCCATTAGTATGGAACAGGCTAGCCTCCCTGAGAGTAAAACATTACACCTCCTTGGCCTCACACTCTCAGTGGACCTCAAGTGGAATGACTATATCGAATACACAGCTAAATCCGCTGCTATGAAAGTCGCTTCTCTGTGCAGGACCAGGAAGTTTTTCCCGTCTGAGTCCATCCTGCACATATATAAATCTACAATTCGCCCGTGTATTGAATACTGCTGCCACATCTTGTCGGGTGCCTCTGCTATTCTCCTCGGGGTTCTAGACAAAATACAAGGGAGAATCTGTAATGTTATTGATAGCGACTTGGCAGCCCGGCTGCAGTCACTCTCTCACCGGCGTGATATAGCTTTCCTGTGCTTCTTCTATAAATACTTTTACTGCTACTACTCCGATGACCTTAAAACACTGCTGCTCCCTAGGTATAAATTTACGCGAGCTACTAGATTAACAACTAGGTTTCACCCTTTACTGTGAAACCGATAACATGTCACCGCAATTTCTACTCTAACAACTTTTTTTCTCGCACTTCCCGTCTGTGGAATTCCCTTCCCCGACAGCTACAATCTCCAGGAATTTAAATGTAAGGTGAATCGACATCTCCTATCACACTAACTCGCATCCATTCTCTCAAACTCTCTTCCCATCCACACTGCCCCCATTCTCGGTATCCTCTCCGTCTATTAACCTCCTCCCGACATTTCCTATAACTAACCACACTTTCTCATCACTGTCTCCTATGTAACCCCCTGCGCAACAGTGGCAGTAGAGTGCCTTGCTTGGGGTGAAATGATTAAAAAAAAGTTTTTGTAGCCAACGAAAAGTGACGGGAGAGATTTAACGTGCGAGTGTGCGAAAAACCCAACACGAATGCACGCATATGAACTTTCTGACATACTCACCATTTGACTTATCTATTTATACACGATACCTGGCCATCAGGAAAACAAACGGATCTCGATATGTGAAGTCATAAATTTATTCACCTGAACAGAGTTAACTTTAGACCCGAAACTCGTATAGCGACACAAATTCCATTATGAACACTTAATATATCATGCAAAAGCAAGTAATATGAACAAACGCATCTCGATATGTGAAGTCATAAATTTATTCACCTGAACAGAGTTAACTTTAGACCCGAAACTCGTATAGCGACACAAATTCCATTATGAACACTTAATATATCATGCAAAAGCAAGTAATATGAACAAACGCATCTCGATATGTGAAGTCATAAATTTATTCACCTGAACAGAGTTAACTTTAGACCCGAAACTCGTATAGCGACACAAATTCCATTATGAACACTTAATATATCATGCAAAAGCAAGTAATATGAACAAACGCATCTCGATATGTGAAGTCATAAATTTATTCACCTGAACAGAGTTAACTTTAGACCCGAAACTCGTATAGCGACACAAATTCCATTATGAACATTTAATATATCATGCAAAAGCAAGTAATATGAACAAACGGATCTCGATATGTGAAGTCATAAATTTATTCACCTGAACAGAGTTAACTTTAGACCCGAAACTCGTATAGCGACACAAATTCCATTATGAACACTTAATATATCATGCAAAAGCAAGTAATATGAACAAACGGATCTCGATATGTGAAGTCATAAATTTATTCACCTGAACAGAGTTAACTTTAGACCCGAAACTCGTATAGCGACACAAATTCCATTATGAACACTTAATATATCATGCAAAAGCAAGTAATATGAACAAACGCATCTCGATATGTGAAGTCATAAATTTATTCACCTGAACAGAGTTAACTTTAGACCCGAAACTCGTATAGCGACACAAATTCCATTATGAACATTTAATATATCATGCAAAAGCAAGTAATATGAACAAACGGATCTCGATATGTGAAGTCATAAATTTATTCACCTGAACAGAGTTAACTTTAGACCCGAAACTCGTATAGCGACACAAATTCCATTATGAACACTTAATATATCATGCAAAAGCAAGTAATATGAACAAACGGATCTCGATATGTGAAGTCATAAATTTATTCACCTGAACAGAGTTAACTTTAGACCCGAAACTCGTATAGCGACACAAATTCCATTATGAACATTTAATATATCATGCAAAAGCAAGTAATATGAACAAACGGATCTCGATATGTGAAGTCATAAATTTATTCACCTGAACAGAGTTAACTTTAGACCCGAAACTCGTATAGCGACACAAATTCCATTATGAACACTTAATATATCATGCAAAAGCAAGTAATATTAATAATAATAACAACAATAAAACTACACTTGAAACAAAACTTTCACGGCTTCTCGAATATATATGAAAAGAATTGTTTGAACATTACTTTTTTTTTTCGAATCCTGCCGAGGTTCGAATCCTGCCGAATGGCACATATTTTCGTAATAAAAACGTATCGCTAATAATCAGGCCAGTAGATATAAATATATAATACTGTTTAATTAAAAAAAAAAACAGAATATCTACTTAAATACGAGTATCGATAAAAAATAATGTTCAAACAATTCATTTCAAATTGTCAGTTGTTTATAACCAAGTTTCGTTAATATATATATATATATATATATATATATATATATATATATATATATATATATATCTGCTGTTAAATATGCTTAATCATGAGCCGTTCTAAACGTCGTATTTTTGCTTTAATTTCAGTTGAAAATAAAGACAAAAATTCTCCAACATTTGGATAATTATTTATTAGTTTTCTTCTAAGCTTTCGGCTCACATGAGCCATCTTCAGAGAGGTCGTTCAAACTGAAATATAATAAAATCCACCATCACCGACGATTTTATTTTGTGTTGACATAAAACTCCGCTTGGCAACGGCAATAGTTACCAAAAATAATAAACGCAGTTCTTAAGTTTGCGATGCGGTTTTATGACGTCACACCGCGGGATAGCGCGAAATGACAACAAAACCATGTAGTCAAATGCAATGTAATATGTTATTTCCTGTTTTAAAGTTGATTTTATTGAGTGTTGGTTGTTTCGATAACTTTAAAACAGGAAATAACATATTACATTGCATTCGGTGGAAGTAGGCAGACTTTTTAGCGTATATCATTATACGCGCCCAATAGCTAGTGTGCTCTAATTCATTTTACTGAATGAGCGATGCGTACATGCCAGAGTGTGTTTGCTCTTTAACAGTACTTATTTTATTTACAACAATTATGTTGTCGAGTAGGGAAGAATATATATATATATATATATATATATATATATATATTCTCTCTATTATTATAAAAAACCGTTGTTTATTTTATATATATATATATATATATATATATATATATATATATATATATATATATATATCGTTTTAACGTAGAAACAATCATACCAGTGATGCTAATGTTCACATTTCTCATACCCGTTTCAAGATTGTCAGATCACATTAAAACAACCGCCCACGCGCAAATCATGGACTCCGTTTTGATTAAAGACGATGCCATTAGTTCTGATCGCCGATTTTAATTCCAGCATATTCCATAACGACAATCACTTGCAGCCATCTTTTGGCCAGAGTCATCAGAACTGCCCGTTCAATTTCTCCAAAGCCGATATTTTAAGAGATACTTTGCGTAATGATATTCTCTGAACATTCGTTTTGGTATGCCTCGCTTTTATGCTGATTCCTTACAGCTATTCTAACCTTCCGTACCAGTGTTACTATTACGACTACTATTTCAAGATCGCTACAATGAAACCGCTCCTCGACAAAAGTGACAAAAATTTTAATGTTAGAATTTCCGATTCTGATCCTAAAGCTTAATGGAAATCATTTTCAAGGTTAGCACAGTTGAGCCGTTAATGGTCAACTCGATAGTTGAGATCATCACAATGACACTCACATGAAAGCGTAAGTAGTGAACGTTTTTAGCCTGAATATGATCCCTTTAACAGTGATTTCAACTTGGACTGCCTTATAATTATTATTATTATTATTATTAATAATATTATACTTTGCCTACATATATATTGCTCTCAGATAAAGTAGACACAGATGTTAGTTTCGATATGTTTCCATGATTTGCATTTATGATACAACTAGCAGTATAGCTCGGCGTTGCTCGGGTGTAATGAAAGCTTTACTAATCCATGGTCCTGGAGCTCAGACTCCTTGGACGTTGGCACGAAAGACTAAAAAGCAATAGTTGTTTCCAGTTAAAGCGAAACCGTAGACTGAAAGAAAAATGAATGGATGTAAGTCAAGTTTTCATTTCCTAGTATCGATAACAAATAAGTTGTTTTCGTCGTAAACTGAATTTTGAATGCTAAGTCCTCTAAGTAAATAATATCATGGCTGTGACTAAGAACTACAATTATACTTACTTAGAGCCAAACCCGAAGCAAAAACTAAAATAAAAGGGCTGAAAAAAAAAACAAACAAAAAAAAAACAAAAAAAAACCCCCAAAAAAAACAGACATACAGGCAGATAAACAGACACACCACACAAACATCTTGCCTTTCATATTTATACATATTATTGATTTTCTGCACTGTTGAAAGAACTGCAACATTGAAACTTCTGAATATCGTTTCTTATGTCTTTGTCTATGAGTGTATCAAATTTGATTAAAATCGGACCACTCCTCCTATAACCCGAATTTTTCGATTATCGATTTTCGAGATTTATCGGGGGTAGCTCGACACAAAACCTAGCTAGGAACACTCGCAGACGCTTATAGTACAACTATGTAGATTTTCAAGAAAATCGGTTCAGCCGTTTTGGAGTCTATAGGTAACGGACACACACACAGACACACACACATACATACACAGACAAAGTTCCATTTATAAATAAATTTAGATAAAAACTAAAAGAAGAAGACAACCAGGAATCATAGCCACTGATATTGACTTTGCTGGTGGCATTACTAGTGGAAGAGGTGAAATAATTACAGTAGGTAGCATAGGTTGGTTTGCAATGTCATGTAAAGAAAACAGAGCTTACAGTTTTCAGCCATGAAGTTGCAGTATAAGTGAAAGTAACAAGTTACTAAACATTGCAGACAACTACCAAGTTTTATGGGATACAATGTTCTTAAAAATAGTTTGCGGCGAAGAAAGTTCTTGCCTCTTGCAAAGTTTTAAAAATAGGTAAGGAACTCCCAACTGTTTTCAGTCAGTTAAGTGCCATACGTGGTACACGTTTGTGCGATGATGTCTCGAAAGAGACATGACTGACTGGACAGAAACTTTTCCCGCAGTAGGTTGCCATTACTTTGTACTGGTTGCCAGCGAAGGCTACAAAATCCTGTCCTGCAGATTAACATATAGCTGGAGGCAGAAGCGACGGATTAATACCGTCACCAAGGGTATTTGCGCGTAAGTGAATGCAACGAATTCAGCTTGAATTCGAACTCGGTTCTCTAATTTCTCGTTCCGAGCCGTTATCCACTGCTCAACAAGGCATATTCCAACTATACAGAATATTAAAAATGCGATTGTTTGTTGTCACAATAGCATCTGTCTTGCTCTATGGAGCAGAGACGTAGGAGACCATGGCCAAACCTCTGAAGAAACATATGTTTGTTACACAAGAATGTTCAAGATGCTCCTGGACTAGTCACACATCAAATTCTGAAATATATAGTGGTCTACGAAAGTCAACATTAAAGGTTCAGCAAAGAATAATGCGTCTATCAGGATATTGTATCAGATATGATGACTAATTTGCTAGCAAAGACACACTGTTAAAAGACTCGGAGTATGAAGAAGAAACAAGAAATAAAGCCCATCATGGCAGACTGTGCGGAATGGAAGAAGTATGTGAATGCTCTGAGGCGTCCCAAAGAACGACTTCGTCTTGTGATGGTGACTAATAAAAGTTCGAAAACAGTGAAATCTTATTTACATTGCTCGGACTCGTCTTTATTGCTATGTTTACGACGTTTCGGCCGTTGTACGCTCCGGCCGTCTTCAATTTTGAACCGAACTCTTTATTTCGATCACTAGGGTATATCATTCTCATTCTATGTGCGATGTCAATTTTGGTAGCCATCTAGTTATCTACCTTTAACTAAACTCATTAAGGTATTTGTTCACCTCTGCTATAGCCTGGTATTTAATTCACAACTCTTTGTGTCAAGTGACCGAAACTAACCAACTCCTATATCCACTTTCGAAAAGAAAAACATTATGCGAATACATGAAAAATTAAAAAAAACACTTAATGATAATACCGTGTCTGTCATTTTCAATGAAACCTGTATAAAAGAGAGATTTTTACCCAAATACATCAACGAAGGAATCGCCTCTTCCAGACCGATAATATCAAGAAGTCACCTTGCTGACAAATCGATGTTCACTTTTTGACCATGAAGCCAGGTTCCGAATCTCACCAGAGGGGTGATATGCATAATATATATATATATATATATATATATATATATATATATATACAATACACTTCATTCTATTTACTACCAGTTATTAAACCCCTTGCAGTGTGTTTGCTCTTTAACTACTTATTTTATTTCATTTACAATAATTATGTTGTCGAGTAGACAAGAATATATATATATATATATATATATATATATATATATATATATATATATTCTCTCTATTATTATAAAAACCGTTGTGTATTTATTAGTATATATATATATATTTTAATCGTATCACCCCGAACAAGGCGGTAACGCCACTGATGTGCAGGGGGCTACGTAATAGTGAAAAGATTGGAAAAGATAAAGCCGGTAACCACATCCTAAACAGGGAACAAGAGATGAGCCTCTTAACCTGTTCAATAGACATGGATGGAGTGTGAACCGGGCGATAGATAGATCTATCTACTCCAATTGAAAAAAAAAACAAAAAAAAAAGTGAGAAGATTGGAAAAGAGAAAGCCGGAAACCACATCCTAAACAGGGAACAAGGGATGAGCCTCTTAACCTGTTCAATAGACATGGGTGGAGAGTGAACCGGGCGATAGATAGATCTATCTACTCCAATTAGATAGATGTATCTACTCCAATTAGATAGATCTATCTACTCCAATTATATATATATATATATATATATATATATATATAAATGCAAACTTATCACTATATTCGTTTCGAAAAACCCTCCACGTATATACGCGGAAGGAAAAAATGGTTGTAAAAAAAGAGCTAAGCACATGAACATCAGTCAAGCGATTTGGACCGTGCCAGTACGTAGTTCAAAGAAAAAACCCGAGACGAGAAATCAATAACAAAAAAGCGCTGAATATGTTAGCAGAGCAGAATAAGTAAATTAAACTAGTGAGCCAACAAACCTACCAAGGTTTCACCTAACCGGAATTTCAGGGGAGTTTGGCCAACCTTCCCTGAAGATCCGTTTAGGTAAAACCTTGGTAGGTTTGTTGGCTCACTAGGTTAATTTGCTTATATATATATTGTGGTATAATATTTTATGATAACCTTAAAGACAAAAAATTATTAAGATTGGCCATGACACATACTAAAACAAAAACACCAGTCCACCGGTTTCGTCCCCGTTTACAGTTCTGATGAGTGGAGACGAAACAACTCGTCTGGTGTTTTATTTTAATATTTCACATGGCCGATCTTGATAATTTTTTTTGTCTTTAACAACATATAATTCCCTGCTGTCACGCTCAGTGGTTCGGATTATTAATTTTTTCTGTGTTTTAACGTAAGATACTCAATACTAGGGACATCAATATATATGTTGCCGTCATTTTAGATGGCCTATCGATATAAATATTTTGCCGTCATTTTTGACGGTACGGAGCCACTCGTAAACATATGAATTAATATACGTATAACCGTTCGATTTACTTTTAGACACACTGAAATCAAGTCTCTCCCCCTTTACCATTTTTAACATAATTTACAATACATTTGTACAGTAAATTTATTAACACTGCATATACGCGCAAAACAACAAATAAGAATCTTTACCGCTAAAAACATTTTTGCTTTTCAATTCAAGAAAAACCGATTGAATTTCGAAACCTGGCAAGTTTTGATAAAAGATAATAAAATACATGTTTATTCATCTAATTATTTACATTGTCTGGACTGTTGTCTTTGTCTTAGTTGAAATATTCACGACGTTTCGCCATTTTACGCCCCGAACTTCTTCAGGTGATTGGAATTTTAAACTGAAATCTTGATTTCGCTCACTTGAGTAGACTGTTCTCATTCCACGAGTCAGGCAATTTCCGGATTTCTCAGTTATCTCCAATTAACTCAGCTGTCTAAGCTCCTTGTTTGCTACGACTGTAGCCAGATATTCAACTCACAACTTTTTGTGTCAAGTTACTTGGTCAAATTAACGTTTTATCCACTGGGTCATGTCTCCTTGAAGACGTCAGTGTATGCATTTTTGGTATAAACTTATATAATTCTAATCACCTGAAGAGGGTACAACGACTGAAAAGTCGTGAATATGGCAACAAAGATGAGGACAACAGTGTGAAGAATGTAAATAAGTAAAAGACCTCATCTTAGAAATAAAGACAATCATCTAACTTTTCCATCGAACTACAAAGAGTTTATTAACGTAAAAAACGATTACAGCTAAACAAAGAAGTGGTCAATAGACGGACGCTGACAGCGAAGAAAAGAGAAAAAGAAAAAAGAAAGAAGAGAAAAAGAGAAAGAAAAAGAAAAAGAGAAAGAAAGAAACAACAGTTAAAGCATTCTTGCAATTCAAATACACTTCTGAATGTTTCATTGCAATAACTCCCTCTAGAATTTTCTGTATCGGTAAATATATATCATTTGAATGAATGATGGTTTTGTAGGATTTATTTAACGAATCTTGTGATGTATGAAATCATTAAAGGGATATTAATATTTTCTGGTATTTGTTTAATACTACACGTCATGTATGCAATTATTATAGTAAATTTGAAACAGGGGAAAAATGGTCGGCCACAACGGCACTTTAAGGACGTTTGTAAACAAGACCTCATATTTAATATCAACCCTGCCACCCGAGAAAACACCGCTCAGCATCCCATTCAATCGCAATAATTAATTCACTGTGAGATGTTGATATATAAGACCACCTTGGCTCATCACACAGAGGCCACCAGAGCCATAAGAAGGTACATACAGTGGGGGAGCACCACCACTGCATTATTTGTGATATTTGCTCCACAAGAGTGCCATTGAGAAGTGTGTTAAAACCATAACCCACTAGAGCGAAATTATGTAGACGAAACTATTCGGAATCCGTCGATTGCAGTTCTTGCACAAAGTCATAAGTCATCGTGCCCGAGATACTCGCTTTGTTCAAACTGGTGATCACGCAAGATTACGCGCTTTCTCCACTAATAAAATGTAACTGATGTCCATTCAACATAATTGCAATATTAGCCACAGTTTGTAATAAATATAAATGTGTCTCAGCAGGTGTCTGCAATAGGGAATCAGCTAGCCATTCTAGATCACAGGCACACTCAGATACATATACTTTTTAGTTATGTATGCAATCATTAGAGAGAATGAAAGTTTTTATGTATTTATTTCATAAGCCTTTTTTATATATGTGATTCCTTTCTTCATCACTGTTGTTTATATTATTTAGATTAGTTCGGCTGTTGTCCTAATCTTTATTGTCATATTCACAACGTTTCGGTAGTCTTACGCTTCGACCTTCTTCAGGTGAATGAAATTTTGAATTCAACCCTTTATATCTGTCACTCTGTTTTGTTCTTGTTCCATGAGCTATGCTACTTCCTGGGTGATCCTTGAGGACAACTTAGAGTGTCGAGTTAAAGGGAGATAACTAAGACCTCTGGAAGTGGCATAGCTCATGGAACATGAACAATGTACCCAAGTGATCGAAATAAAGAGCTCAGTTCAAAATTTCAGTCACTTGCAGAGGTTCGGAGCGTACAGATAAAGATGGGGACAACAACCCGAATAATATAAATAATTGCAATACCTCATCTCAGAAATATAGACAAATATCACAGTTGTTATATATGTAATCGTTATCATCATCCCCAATTTTTTTCAAATTCTCATCTTCAGCATGACTGCTACTTTCTGAACATGCTCATCGCCTCAGTTCCATTCATGTGTCTTTCAGAACCAACCGGTGATTTATACTGAGACTACTCTCAGAGGACCTTAGTACCAGTTGAAATATATGCTCCACTATGGTTGGATACGCTTTTAAATTCAGTATTGTTCTTCTATATATTATCATAACCCATACTTGTTGCCAACCATTGTTAGAGAGTCCAGTCATCCTTACTATTTAACCCATTGTTAGAAGGTGCAGGAACTGATTCATGTATTTAGCAAGGTGTTGTGTCGTGAAAATACGATACAAACAAATGAGTGGTTAGTCCGAGTGGTAAAGACTAAGGAACACACGATTAAATCAACAATGAGGTTTATTGTACTAAGGTACAAATATTAGGAGTCCACACAATATGTACCAAAATGGAGCGTAGAGTACTTCCGTCCGTTCCTGGTCGTCTTCCGGTCATCAGCTAGCTCTTAATCTACTGCGTGGTGTATTTATAATGGGTTACGGTCCATAGCTAGAGGGAGAGAGGTTCTTCCATTACAACACAATGTCATTTGGGTGAATTTGAATCCCGACCAGAATCTGAACCCAGCTCGGCGATTTCTTTTTCCACAAATTTAACAAGAAGACCACCTGCACACCCACTTTTCCAGCTAGATTTGTTACATATGTAATCCTAAGAGCGAAAGAATATTTTCATGCGTTCGTTTAATAAAGCCCAACTGCACGGATTACATAAATTTGTAATAAAATTAAACATTAAAAAGAAAATAACTAATCTGCTTCGTATTATTATCAAATGTTGGTCACGTTTAAGTCCCAGATATCCCAACATTCATTAGAATCGTAGGAGTACCACATATACTGCAACAGCATTAGAAATGGTGTTTCTTTGGGCACGGCAGTCTGACAGAGCTAGTTTGAATTCAGAGTTGTCCTTCTATTAGAAGGGTTGCTACAGAACCCAGTCTGTCCTGTTCTTTCATCCATAGCTTGGGGGAGAAGAGATGGAGTCATAACTTTTCCAAGGGTATTAGAACGCAAATGAATATAATGAATCCGACTGGAATTCGAACTCGTCCTCTCGAATTTCCCAATCCGAGTCGATATCCATTACTCCACCATGCCCCCGTATGTTTAAGTTACTTGACTGAAAATTTTAAATACTTTATTTCAGCGATCCTAACGAGTTGGAGCTTTTTTTTTATATGACCTTAAGAAATATGTAAACAGTTTTGCATGGATTCGTTTTATAGATAAGAACTGATGAAGTATAACACAATGACAGTCATCACGAAGTTAATTTATTTTTAGACTTATAAACTTAGCTACTCGTAAAGAATTATCGCAAACAAACAATGTGTCTGTTTAAAAGGGTAAGAAGATTCGTTGCATATACATTCTGTATTGAAATACTGAGCATTTGTAGAGTTTACAAAAAAGGATTATTTAATGCAATAACAAAAATATTTTCCAGAAACGATTTCTTTCTTACAAATGTAATTTAATCCTGCAGTTAAAAAAAAGTTAAATGGTTATTTAAAAGAATTAAAGAAAACCAGTCAACAGTTGTTTTGTAGAGATGTTGTTTCTTCGTGGAGGTCATTCGTGAAAAGAGAAAAGTTTCAAACTACCAAGTTCTATCCGTAACATATTCGTTGTACGCGTCTGGGTGTCCACCTTATAAGCCGACCTTATGTAACAACTCGCCTCAGCGGGGTGTAGGGTAAATATCTACTCGTTGATAATACAAGTATAACCGCAACCACATATTAAATAAAAGGCTAAAAAATGTAAGCGTTATTACTAAAAAGAAAAAGCCAACACTCAACAATATCAAACCGGTTACAATGTGCTCACCGTGTTTATAAAACAAAACAAAATATATATTAATTTAAAAATTATAAAAAGTTTAAAAGTTACCAACAATGCACCACTGACCCATATATATAAATAGCCGAAGAAATACCCAACACATGTCGCATGATGATTGCGGGTAACATCAGTCTGTCGGCTCTAAGTGTTGGCTTAAATGTTCACTTTTATATTTAAATGCTCTATCTCTATTTTAAAAGTTCTACAATATAACTGCATTGAACACTTTTTAATACAACTGTGTACTGGTCTAATTTAATTATGATCAAAAACTAACTAATCATATATAAAAGGGATTATTTACAAAGCAAAAATACATGACACAAATTGTCAAAGCAAAACATATTTAGGATCTACCAAAGACAGTTTTAAAGTTAGATGGAATAACCATAAGTCTACATTTAAACTGAAAAACCTTAAAAAAATGTACAAAGCTGGCTAGCCACGTGTAGAAAATGCAATCAATGTATGGAAAAGAGCCCGATATAACTTTGAGCAAAGTCAAAACACCAAGACCTTCTTCTTCTTCTATGTGTCCTGTCCCTTCAGGACGTAGGCGATCATGGATCTCCACGTCTCTCTATCCCTTGTGGCTCTTAGTATGTTTGCTCCTGTTGCTCCTGGCAACCCCCGTTCCGTCATCCACCTGATCAGACTCTGCAGATATGTTATCCGCTGCCTTCCTCTGTGTCTCCTTCCTTCTATCTGACCAGTCAGTATCAGGTTCTCCAGGCTCTCCTTCCTCATTGCATGTCCCAGGAACTTCAGTTGTCTCTTCCTGATGCTCAACATCAATTTCCTTTTTGTTGCCATTCTTTCTAACACTTCGTCGTTGCTTGTATGCTCAGTCCACGATATCCGTAGCATCCTTCTGTAGAACCACATTTCGGCCGCTTCCAGTTTTTTCCTCATTTTCGATGATATTGTCCAGCATTACAATGGTCATAAAATATGCAGATTATGCCAGGAGGAAAAATTGGCTATTAAGTTGTTCCCAGACAAAAATGAATTACAAAACGAAAGAACAGAAATTATGTTCAAATGTAACCATAACAACAAATATTTAGTAGGATCAAACAATCATGGATGAAAATGTTCTAAGACCTTTTAGCAATTTCTAATTCTGAAAATTGTGCATTCAGAAAAGATTTCTGTTACGTGAGCATTTGAAAAACGGTAAAATCAGTTATTGTAAATCGTCTGAAGATACCGAAAGGTAGATACCTAGGTCGCGAAATAACTCGTTTCAAAATTAAAAAAAAATATTTAAAAGTTCTACAATATAATTGTATTGAACATTTTTTAATACAACTGTGTACTGGTCTAAATTTAATTATGATCAAATACTAGCTAATTATATATATATATATATATATATATATATATACATATATATATATATATGTGTGTGTGTGTGTGTGTGTGTGTGTGTGTGTGTGTGTGTGTGTGTGTGTGTGTGTGTGATTGAATAAATAAAGAACAATGTGGATGTGAAAATTTAAAAGAAACGCACAAGAGAAACTATAAGAAACATCCTTCACATATAGTAAATACACGAACAGCACAATGCTTTCTAAGTATATCTGGGAAATTAAAAACAAAAACCAAATCACACTAAAAATATCACGGAAAATACGGAAAAGAACCTCAGCCTACAACAATCAATCCAAAATCTGTAGACTTTGTTTGGAGGAAAAATAGCTATTATTACCTCCCCAGACCCCCAAAAAAAAACAAAAAAAAAACTACTAAAACTATCTGAAACTCATTTCAAAATGCAGACTTGAAAAAAATTACTATGGTACATAAAAATAGAAAACTGAAAACAATAAATAAATAATAATGAAGCACAAATAATTTAATCCAAGCAAATAATAAACAAATAAACAACAATTACTGCCATAACAACCATTAGAATAGATAAAATAATATAAAAATAAAATAAAAAATGAATAGATAACAAATCCAAATAAATAGGTTAAACATCGAAAGCCTAAAAGAATATATATATATATATATATATATATATATATATATATATATATATATATATATTAAAAAAGGATTAATTCAAAGATGTTGAATGGCCATTTCGATATGAAGATCCCCACGGGGGACGACACATCACCTCAGCAACAGAAAAAACCTTTCAGAAACTGGAGAAAAATTAGTTTACTTTTCCTTTTTAAATAGATTGCAAAGAAATTAAAAAATAAATAAATAATAAAATAAAATAAAATAAAAATAAAAATAAAGGGAAAGAAAAAGAAAAAGAAAAAGAAAACGAAAAAGAAAAAGATAGAATAAAATCAAATAAATAAGAAAAGAAAAAAAAAATTGACATCGTCTGGGTTCGCAAAAAAAGGGAGAATGTAACTAAAAATTAACAGACAGCCGTGTTAAATCGACCTAAGTTTAAGCAACACGGAAAAAAGGTGGTAAGAGAGATAAAAGAAGGAAGGGAGGGAAAAAGAAAGAAACTAAAGAAAAAATTTTTTTTTAAATATTACAGACGCTGGATATATATATATATATATATATATATATATATATATATATATACATATATATATATATATATATATATATATATATATATTTATCCAAATAAATAAACAAACCACTCCTACCGAAATAAGCGTTAGAAAGATTACCAACAATGCACCACTGACCCATATATATAAATAGCGAAGAAATATCCAACACATGTCACATGATGATTGCGGGTAACATCAGTCTGTCGGCTCTAAGTGTTGGCTTAAATGTTCAATTTTATATTTAAATGCTCTGTCTCTGATATTGAGCACTTTATTCTATAGATATGACACACGTTAAAACTATATTTGTTCATATATACACATATATATATATATATGTGTGTGTGTGTGTGTGTGTGTGTGTGTGTGTGTGTGTGTGTGTGTGTGTGTACGCCGTTATACATCAATATATAAATATCAATCAGGTATCGATAGAATAGTGTATATAAGACTAAACATATGTATTAATAAATATAGACCTATAAATACGTTTTAGGCACCACTCAAAGTGACATGCTTGCAGCAAATTTTATATATATAAATATAAAATTATATATATATATATATATATATATATATATATATATAAACTTGGGCAGTAATCTTTCATTCAAATCTTTTAATGACTACGACCCATAAAAGAGATTTAATTGGTCAAATCGAAGTGTCATTAAAAGAACATTTAAACTAAAATTTACAAAAACCCTTAAGGAAAATTCTAATCGAAAACAAGAATTACATATAAATCACAGCATCTAATACATCTCGCTATTGGTAGGCACTATATATGAAACATTTCTCTCCGACCATCAACCTTAATAGTAGAAATGGAGTATTGAAGGCTTTTTCTTTATAGAAAGATGTTCACGAGGTTTCCAGTCGCGCGCAGCCAATAAGAGACTGGAATGAATACATCTTTTTATAAAACCTATTTAAATTACTACGTTACAGTCAAAACGTAAGTATAAAACAACGACAGCAGAGACATAAACACTCTTACAAATGGCTAGAGAAGTGGTTGAAAAGGCTTGGGACGATTAAAATTATAGACAATTTTTATAATCATTATCTCCAACAAAACGGATGTTAGGATGCTGCAACAACTTTATAAAAATTAATTAAATCTCCCTTTTTCTCACTATTATATATATATATATATATATTCGAGTGGGTACAGAACGAAGAATTCTTTCAACGTCCAAAATATTAATTTAAAAAAGACTCCCATTAATCACTTTAGAAACACCCCAAATAAATTCCAACGGTCATAGACTGATTCCTTTATCTAGCTAACCCCCTCCAAAACCCCATAACTAAACAACCTCCACGAAAGAATTCCAACTGCCAACGAAATATCACAATATCAATAAACCCCAGCTAAGACCCATAACAAAACTTAATAAATATAAAGGGAAAGGATTTCCAGTACCTTCTATTTCGCCTGAAGAAGCATTGGTGACCCAATGCTGAAACGAACGTGCCTTCGTAGCGATTATATATAGAGAAACTATGTACATGTTCTAAAGCATAATATATATATATATATATATATATATATATATATATATATATATATATGGAGAGAGAGAGAGAGAGAGAGAGAGGGGGGAGGGAAAAGAGAGAGAATGAGAGAAAGACATTAGTCCCGAGTATGACGATAAACTGCAACCGGCAACGAGATTTCTAATCAGGAGGTTAGAAGTTTTGAGGTGTGTGTAACAATCCCTTAATTGATTTTGTACGTAGGTCCACATTAACCCGGGTTTATGGGCAGATAGTGAACGATCAAGCAAAACACTATGAAAGTATAATAATACATCTTTATCGTAAAAATGACTAACAATACATATTTATAATAAAATTAACTGCAATACACACATACTAACACACTGGGGCGACTTCACTTGAACCGTATAAAACCATGCCAAACAACCAACATGAACTCTTTCAGGCATTAATTCATATTATATGCGATCATTTCTTAAATCAAACCGTATTCCAAAATATAAATTTATCAAAACTACAACATAAAATGCATATATCACTGTCTTTATTAACGATGTTTAAAGATGAGTATCATTTACCATGTATTCAACTGTGAAAGAAGAATAACATATACTTTTATTACTTCAAAGTTACCAAGAAAATAAACTTTTAGCATTAAGTGACCCATAATAAGTTGATATGCCATTAAACTGACAAATTAATCAACCATATATGTACGCACACTATTATATATATATATATATATATATATATGGTTGGCATCATTATTAACTATCTGATGTGATATTGTTCTTTCAATGTCGAAACAAAATATACAATTTTGTAGTAAATTGTGGTTTGCACATGTTCTAACGTAATAATTAATAATAAATGTTTATTGTTCTATTTTTTATTAAGCACTGTTTTAATTTAATGCTTTGAACGTTGCAATTATTTTCTTCGTTCTTTATTCATTTGGATATATATATATGTATATATATGTATATATATATATGTGTGTGTGTGTGTGTGTGTGTGTGTGTGTGTGTGTGTGTGTGTGTGTGTGTGTAACAGTAAAAGAGCTACAGGTTAGACTAGTAGACGGTTATTTAAAAAAGAGCTCAATGGACAACCAAAAATACTGAATATGCAGAGCCAACGATATAGTAAAAAGACAAACTGTTTACCACTTGCTTGCTACCAAGGTTTCAACCAAATCGGTAAATCAGAGAGTTGACACCCGGATAGCAAGTAAGAAGTGAACACACACACACACACACACACACACACACACACACACATATATATATATATATTTAGTGTATATATATATATATATATTTAGTGTATAGATATATATTTAGTGTATCGAGGCAGCCATTTGAATACATGGTTCTGTTGTCATTTCGCGCTATCACGCGCTGTGACGTCATAGAACCGCATTGCAAATTTGTGAACTGCGTTTGTTATTTTTGGTAACTATTGCCGTTGCCTAGCGGAGTTTTATGTCAACACAAAATAAAATGATTGTGGATGTTATTGTGTTACCGTCTTAATAACCTCTCTGAAGATGGCTCAAGTGAGCCGAGAGCTTAGAACCAAATTAATAAAAAATTATCCAAATGTTGGAGAACTTTTGTCTTTATTTTCAGCTGAAATTAAAGCCAAAATACGACGTTTAGAACGGCTCATGATTAAACATAATAGACATCCATTGTCTCTTATATTTAACAGTATATGTTTAGAATATATATATATATATATATATATATATATATATATATATATAGGTGTGTTGTGTGTGTGTGTTTCTGTATTACATCAACCACTTCGTGTGCTGAAATTTTTTCCTGCTGAAGTAACCAGCTACCAACATTAGCGTTTGCACCTGATGTGAGAACTGAATTTGCAAATCCTGATCTGAGACATTATCACGTGATATTGGCAAATGGCCAGTATCCGAAGCTCCTATGCGACAAGCAACGTCCTCAGTGAACAGCGAATGGAGCAAAAAAAAAAAAAAGAAGCAAACCAAAAAAAAAAAAAAAAAAAAAAAAAAAATTGGAAGAGTAAAAAGAAGCATTCACACAGCAGAAAGATCAAACAGAATTAAAAGACAAATCAGAAATTGAGTGGAAATTAGAGGCCAGAATTTTACCCAGAAAGATTTTTTTAGCAAGTCGAACTGCTACATGCTTTTATTTTGAGAGAGTAAGTGAAAGTGAAATGAAAGCAAGGAGAGCGGTATGTATGTGGGTACACCACTAAGTCCGAAGTCTTTAATTTCCGCAATACACATTCATTTTACATTATCTCTTTGTCAAGGATTATCGTCGAGGCCATTAATAATGTAAATCGGACATTATACAATAAAAACAGATCATACATTTCACTAACTACTTACCATGTTACTGAGTTATTGATCTATTCTTTCATATATATATATATATATATATATATATATATATATATATATATATAAGTTTCTAAAGAAGTAATGGATTTCTTAAATAATTTAATCTGACATATTTTGTTACTTTAAACGTAATTTTTAGAGGATACCTATATATGAATAGAAGTTCTGTTTTTTTATTTTTTTTTTTACCAGCCTGAATATTTTAGAATTCTTATTAAAGAAAAAGATGCGTTCTCCAGAAACTATCGTCTGATCCGACGTGTTCATTACCAATTCTGCTAAATATGGGTAGCCACTAAAATAATGTCGTAAGTCGAATATATAGCCCTTGATATATATATATATATATCCCTTAAGATTTCACTTGCTCGATCGACTTAATCGATTAAAAAGGGCGATTAAAGTTTATTGCTTTATTCACCAGCAGTCGATTAAAAGCCTCGTAATGAAACGTGTCCGTCCAAATATAGAAAAAGGAAATCTGATTTCTTAAAAACTCCGTCCAAATATAGAAAAAGGAAATCTGATTTCTTAAAAAATCAAAAGTATGCCATTGAATATTCACAAGTTACTTAGAATGACCTGCAATGACATTATTGAACTCTTGGCTGTCCCTGTCAGTGTAAACATTCGTTTAATTAACGCTTCCAGAATGGAGCAAAAATATCTCTGTTGCCCATATTAAAGACACTAACAGATTTTTAGAAACTCATTTGAAAAAATATTATCCTATATTTCCTCTCCGTTTATGAAAAGTAAAAACGAACATTTGAAAGAAAGAAAAAAAATAGCCATACTTCTTTCAACCACGCACTGAAAAACAAATTTATACAAGTAAGATCTATTTATAGAAAATCGTTAAGAAATCAGATTTGTTATTTTTTATCATCTATGAGATGAAAGTTTTAGTCAAACAAAAGAAAGAAACTACGAATTTAGGTACCTCCACTCAATTGCCAAAAAAAAAAAAATATATTTTTTTTTTTATAAGCGTTTCACCCCGAGCAAGGCATGTCACTGCCACTACTGTGCAGGGGGCTACGTAGAGTGGAGAAAGGCTGATTAAATATAGGAAATGACAGAGGGTGGGTGATAGGCGGGTAAGGATACCGAGAATGAGGGTTGGGTAGATGAGAATGTTGTGAGAATAGTTGGGAGTTAGTGTGATAGGAGGTGTCTATTGACCCTACATTTAAACACCTGGAGATTGTAACTGTCTGGAAAGCAGACTTGTGGAAGGGAATTCCACAGGCGGGAAGCGAGAGAAAAGAAGCTGTTGGAGTAGAATTTACGGTTACATCTTATTTGTTTAACTGTAAAAGGGTAGGACCTAGTTACTAAATTTGTAAATTCGTGCTTAGGCGGCACCAGTGATCTAAGCTCATCGGAGCAGAAGCCATGAAAGTACTTGTAGATGAGGCACAGGGAAGCCACATCACGCCGGTGTGAGAGCGGCTGCAGCCGGTCTGCCAAGTCAGTATCAACCACGTTACAGATCCTCCTTTGTATTTTGTCAAGAAGCCCAAGGAGAGCAGCAGAGGCACCCGACCAGATATGGCAGCAATATTCAATACACGAGCGGATGGTAGATTTGTATATGTGCAGAATAGATTCAGGTGGGAAAAATTTCCGGGCCCTGCACAGGGAGCCTACTTTCATAGCAGCAGATTTGGCAATGGATTCAATATAGTCATTCCATTTGAGGTCCGCCGAGAGTGTAAGGCCAAGGAGGCGTAGTATTTTACTCTCTGGGAGGCTAAACAGCATATTATGATATGCTATTATTAAGAGGAAAAATCAAATTTTGTTGTTATTATTTTTTCAATTTATTAAATTCTTTCTAACACGTTCGAAAGTTTGATTAAAATCTTCTTTTTCTTCCATCAGCGATTCACGTTATGTTTACGTAAGGCGACTATTAAGAAAATGGTGTCGGTCGAGTAAAATGGTTTTGAGGCGAGTAAATTTTCCCTCGCTCTCGACCGGCGGTCGAATGATTTCTTTTTCAAATCTCAAACGATATATATATATATATATATATATATAAGGAGAGCATAGGTTCTGTCGAATGCCACATTTTCCTAATATAGATTTTCAGTTATTCTGGTTGGTAGACGCTAATTAAGCTGTCTACTCAAACACGTTTATCAGATTAGTTTAACGTTAGATGTTGTAAGAAATATATAGGCTGAGAAATTACTTCCTTCATGTTTTGGCTACGAAAATAAAGTTAGTAGATATAGGGTTTGATAATTTCATCAAATGACGTGTTTGTGTGTCAGACCAGAGTGTCATCAGACAATACATTAATAAGCAGCAGATGTAACATTAGACAACTACTCATAAACTATACCAAAATACTAACAAAATCAAGTATTAAAAACAGACTTATGATCAATGAAGCAATGCTCAGAGAAAAAACAACAGCCACCATTAAAATAAAACGCGTACAATTTAAGTTCCTGCATTCTTAAATATATATCTTCCCCACACCCGCAAAAACACGTCACAACACTCTTTGCCTACGTCACAATACTTAGTTCTACGAAATTCACAAATTGTTTTAACCTACCCTTATGTTGACTCAAGTAAGTTGAAATCTAGGAATATATTTCTTGTACTTTTCTTTCGAAATGAATTTCAGACAATTTCTGACGAAATTTCCTCTTTGTCTGAGTAGGATTATTCGTAATTTGAAAAATACAATTATTAGAATTACGACACGAAGTGCCTGTAGTTTGTAAGAGTATTTACCTTAAATGTGATGTTTAGATACATAGACTATATATATATATATATATATTCACGCCGCTTGAGCATTATGGAGAAATGGTAGATTTTAAAACAGTAGCTACTCACGCATTTACGCATCGTTCATTCAGTAACGAATTTGAACACTCTCGTTCACTGGCATGTGTTTATATTGTGTATATAACACGCAAAAATCCACCTTCCTCCACCGAGCGCCCATAGCTTAGCGGTAGAATCGCCGATTGATGTCAGTTCGCTCGGGTTTCTATACTGGCTAAAAGCAATAAAATGTCTAATTATACTGCGATACAGCAAAACAGGACTGTCTGCAGTTGATTATATATATATATATATATATATATATATATTAGGATGTTATAAATCGATGAACTTATGTTGAAAAGAAATTAATTTGTTTTAGTTCTTGAAATTCGATTTTACCATATGCGCAATAGGGATTATAAAGACAAATATTTCAAAGGTTTATTTTTCCATTTGCTAATGATGTAAGTAGATAGTAAATTTCTAGAAGACCCCAGGAAGTCAAATACCACTATACTTATATGAGATTTTAGAAATTTTGATGTTTGCATGACATTTAAAAAAATAAACTGAATTAAATTCGTTTTCATTCTTTTTTTATAGTTCATAATATAATACAAGAAATCAATTATTTTACAAAAAATTAAAAGGTTATAACCCTATTGTGTGTGTGTGTGTGTGTGTGTGTGTGTGTGTGTGTGTGTGTGTGTGTGAAATAGGCCATAGTGAGTACTCGCCGCAGTAATAGAGTGCTCAATGTAAAATGACAGAGCTAAAATTTACACTACCACTACATTTCGTTCCACCTAACATTACTTTTTAAATCATTTCACCCCGAAACAAAGCTGGGCCGCCACTAGAGTGAGAGATAAGACTGGCTACAGTGGATATTTAAGGGAGGGTAATGGGATTCAAGAAGATAGAAGATGGCAGCTGACGTTACATTTAAATGTTTGGAGCTGGTGGCTTTCAAAGAAGCATGTAAACTAAAAAGAGTCCCACACGCGGGAAGTGCGAGAAAAGAAACAATTGGAGTAGAAGCGACTGTTATATTTAACTGTTTCAACGTTAAAGGGTGGGACGAAACAACTCCTCAGAGCAGTTGTCATAAAAATATTTGTAGAAAAGACCAAAGAAAGCCGCATCATGTCTTTGAGAAAGGGACTAAAGTCACTCTGTCTATCTGCCTGCCCGTCTCTCCCTATATATATATATATATATATATATATATATATATATATATATTGATCCAGATGATGGTCAAATTTTCAATCCCGGGATCATCCTGATTCCAAAAAGGTACAATATATCGAGCAAGTATGATACGAGTTAGAGGGGTTTTAGACAAACAGACAGGCAGACGGAATTTGCCGTGAATTTATTTAGATTTAAAAATGAGAAATAACACTAAAGTAAAAAAAAAATATACCTAAATGATATATCTATAATATAATAAAACACTATTTTACTAAAGCAGAACGAACAGGGAGGGGGCTAAAATTATAACAGTTTGAATGAGGAGAAAAATAACCGCTGAAATAATTTGTCAAGCTCAGATAGTTCAATGAAGGTTTCCCCAGTTTTTACATTTGATTTGGTTTCGTTTGAGCGCGTGGGTTTCTTTTGCTAATCGATGCAAAATCGATCAATGCGCAAACCAAAGTCTCTGGTGAAACCCGTTAATGACACGCATAAATGGCAGAAAATGAAAGTAAGGCTTCGTGTCGGTTTTTGTGAGCAGAGCTTCCGGTTTTTCAATGTACGCTTTCATTTGTCTCCAGAATGAAATTTCGTATATTCTGATGTCCTGTGTATTTCGATAAACTGCATCCGACAGCAAGGCATCTGATTGGAAGGTTGTGAGGATCATGGAACCACCTCTTAATTGCTGTTGTTCCCAGGTTCACTCTGACCCGGAGTGGTAGGACCTGTTAGGGTGACAGCTATGGGCAAATAATTAACCCCCAAACTGGGATCAAAGCATTATGGAAGTATAAAAATAGACTTTTATAGTAAAAATTCCAGGAATACATTTTTGAAAGAAAAATATTACCAGTAATAAATTTAACTCTCAACAAAACCAACTTTACAAAAATACGTAAATGAAACCTGATCTTCAAATTTATTTTTAACAAAGAACATATATTTTATTCATACAAATTTATTGTAAAAATCTTGTCAGCATTAAATAAACCATTTAGGTTGATATACCGTAAGACAAAAAACGTATTTTCTGAAATGTATCTTGCGTGTAATAGATTTACATCAGGTTATATCAACCTCCGTCTCCTCAAAAGGTTATCTCTACCAAAAATAGACATCATCATCAGTCTAAGGAGTCAGATTTCTCCTCGGAGTCTTCGTTGCTGGATTCTATGCCTTTGGACGGAGAGTAACCTAAACGAAGCTTTTCTTACTAAAATTGGAAAATTTTGTCTTTAATAGTCAACTCCTTTCCTCACTGCCAGAAATAATTGTTTTGTAGTGAAACACAAAATTCGAGAAAAGGACTAGCGTTAGAGTTTTTTTTTAAAATCATTTCACCCCGAGCAAGGCGGAAACGCCACTGATGTGCAGGGGGTTACATAAATGTAAAAAGATTAATTAGAAAAGAGTGAGGAGTACAAACTAGTTAGAAAGGAACAACAGAAAGCTGAGAAAGCAGGTGCGATGACAGATACATAGGTGGAGAGAAAGGGAAGGTTATACAAGGGAGGGGAGAGAGCTAGAGTCCAGTGGTTAGTAGATGAGTATTGACTTTGCATTTAAATTTCTGGAGGTTGTAGCCGCCAGGAAAGCAAGAATTACGAGAGCGAGTTCTACAGGCGGGAAGTGCGAGAGAGGAAGCTGCAGGAGTAGAATTGTCGTCTGCATTTGGCTAACCTGACTGTGAATGGGTGGGACCCAGTTGCCATTCTGGTTGCACGAGTAAACACCTGTTGAGGAGGCATCAGTGACTTAAGCTCATCCGAGCAGAAGCCATGAAAGTACTTATAGAAGAGACAAAGGTAGGCCACATTTCGACGATGGGGAAGTGGCTGCAATCGAGTCGCCAGATCAGTACCTATCACATTACAGACTCTCCTTCGGAGTTTGTCAAGAACACTGAGGTGAACGGCAGGGGCACCTGACCATAAATGACAGCAGTACTCCATGCACGGACGGATGGTTGACTTGTATATATGCAGGATGGATTCAGGTGGAAAAAACATCCTGGATCGACATAGTGACCCAATCTTCTTAGCAGTAGATTTTGCTATGGATAAGATTAGTACTCAGTAATAAAAATTATTTTTAATAGTAGGCCTCGCTAAAATGCCGTCCCGTCGAGATGTCAAAAGATTCTTACCGCACAGAGATAGGGTTGTTCCTACACAACAGCAAAACTATAACGCCTTTGCGGCCTTCTCAAATAATTTGCCTTATATATTCATTGCAGTATTGATCCACGATGTATGGTCAATAATCATGCCCGCCATTCCTGTGCTGATTAATATGTACCGCGATTGCTATGCAAAATTCTCAATGGTGATGTCGATGCTAATCAACCACATTTCTCAAGACAGAATCTATATCGTAAATTAAGAGCTGATTCTCCGTCTGTCAAGCATGATCTACGTATTTATCGTCTGTCAAGCATGATCTACGCATTTATCGTCTGTCAAGCATGATCTACGTATTTATCGTCTGTCAAGCATGATCTACGCATTTATCGTCTGTCAAGCATGATCTACGCATTTATCGTCTGTCAAGCATGATCTACGCATTTATCGTCTGTCAAGCATGATCTACGCATTTATCGTCTGTCAAGCATGATCTACGTATTTATCGTCTGTCAAGCATGATCTACGTATTTATCGTCTGTCAAGCATGATCTACGCATTTATCGTCTGTCAAGCATGATCTACGTATTTATCGTCTGTCAAGCATGATCTACGCATTTATCGTCTGTCAAGCATGATCTACGTATTTATCGTCTGTCAAGCATGATCTACGTATTTATCGTCTGTCAAGCATGATCTACGCATTTATCGTCTGTCAAGCATGATCTACGCATTTATCGTCTGTCAAGCATGATCTACGTATTTATCGTCTGTCAAGCATGATCTACGCATTTATCGTCTGTCAAGCATGATCTACGCATTTATCGTCTGTCAAGCATGATCTACCTATTTATCGTCTGTCAAGCATGATCTACGTATTTATCGTCTGTCAAGCATGATCAACGTATTTATCGTCTGTCAAGCATGATCTACGCATTTATCGTCTGTCAAGCATGATCTACGTATTTATCGTCTGTCAAGCATGATCTACGCATTTATAATACATTTCTCTTCTATTAAGTCTGTACACTACCAATCCTGGACTGAGTAATAAAATCAGAAAAAAATGATTTTAAAATTTAAACTAGAAGCGTTCGCCACGAGAGCGTTTGTCGAGAGATGTTTACATCACGTGACGTAGAAAGCGATAGACTTTTTTATTTGTAAACGTAAACCTATCTCTAATAATACTTTTAAACGCTAGGGCACACATTAGAAAAGTGCAAATGTTTACTAATAGATTCTGATTTTAGTTCTACATACTCACGCAGAAAGAAAGAAAAATACTGGATTTTAAAATTAAATACATACAGGCTAGGGTTAAATAGGGACTGAAGTATTTTGAATCTTTATAAATATTTCAATAGTTAAATATTTTTTTGGATACACTTAACAAAATTTTCTTTAAAACAACATTTAAAAGTATTATTAAATATTAAAAAACTCTATCGCTTTCTACGTCAGGTGATGTAAACATTTCTTGACGAACGCTTTTGTGGCGAACGCTTCTAGTTTAAATTTTAAAATCATTTGTTTTTGATGAAAGGCCGAAGCCGGTTTGAATCATCAAATCTATATATATAATAATAGAAATAAATAAATACTTAAAAAAAACAAAAACATTTTTAAACTTACAACTTATATATATATATATATATATATATATATATATATATATATATATAAACGTAGGATAATATGTAGATTCATTAATATATATTTTTGCTGTTATACAGCATTGAGCAGTTCCATTCACACCTGATTAATATTTATATAATAATGTGTATCTACTTATATACACATACATACAATTATTTACTTTCTTACACACACACACACACACACACACACATACACACACACACCCACACACACACACACATATATATATATATATATATTTATTTATTATTACTAATTACATTAGAACATATGCAAACTACAAACTACTCCAAAAATGTACATTTTGTTTCGATGTTAAAAGAACAATGTCTCATCAACTAGTTAACAATGATGGTAATAAACGTTTTATTGAAAAACAAAAAAATCTTTTAAGAACAACAATTCCCTTTATTTTTGAATTTTTTTTCCGTACGAGGTAAAAAGACATTAAAAAAGTGGGGAAAAGAAAGAGGGAAGAAAAAATCAGAAAATAAGACGAGAAATCAAAAAAAAAAAAAAAAAGAAAAGAAAGAAAAAAGAAATGAAGAAATACAAAAGTGAAGAGGAAAATAAGGGAAAAATAGAGAGTGAAAAGAGCCAATGGAAACGGCTAAGAGAGAAATTTTAAATTTTGACCGGATATGAATTGCAGACAGATATTGACGTCGGTTACAGTGTTTGAGCTCAAATCTTTTGGTATTAAATAAAAAGAATTGTACTTCTATGAAGAAAAGAAAAAGAAATAAGAAAAAGAAAGATAAATATGTAGTAAGTGGAGAGAAAAATGAGTGAGAAAATGTAGATGGGGAAGAAAGGGGAAAGCCAATGGAAACGGCTAAGTGAGATAAATTTTAAATTTTGGGCGGAAGTGATATAAAGACATATATAGATATGCAGACATATATAGACATCAGTTACAGTGTTTCAAGTTAAATCTTTTGGCATTTAAAAAAATGGAACTCACATACACAAACAGAAAAATTATTCATAAAACGCAAAATAAACGATATTCAAAAAAGCAACACGAAGAAATAAATTCATCAGACCTGATATAATAAATTGGGAAGGAAAAATAAAATAAAATAAAAATAAAATAATATTAAATTAAAATAAAATAAAATAATATAAATAAATAAACATAAAATAAATAAAAACATATAAAAATGATAATAATAAATATAAAACATAAAACGAGATAATGAAAATAATAATAATAATAAATATGAAAAAATACCTTTAGGTGTTTTATTCTCCTCTTTTAACTTTCAAAAATATTTAGAAAGTGATGCCATGTTTTGTTTGTCTTTATTAGTAAAGGATGAGAGATGATTGTAAAAACGTTTTTTTTAATGGTCCATTGTATTACCAATATAAACTTTCGTAACCCTTATATTTTCTACTGATGAGATAGAGCACATATAGACAAGGGTTTTAGTAAAACACTTGTTAGATAAAGGGCATTGATCGGTTTCTACAATTGCATAAGATTTTACTTTGAAGCAAATTAAGATGAGAAATAGAATTTTATTGTTATGGAATTTAATTCTTTTTTCTAAATTATTAGTGTTAATATAACTAAGTTTTAGGGTGTTCCGATTGAAAATTTTGTTTGAAAGATTAACTCCTAGCTGGCAGGAGGAAGTGGATTCAAACTCGGTTCTCCGAGTTCTCATTTTTAACCGTTATCATTACACCACCCGCACATCCACTGTTTTTACAGAATTATACTGAGAATACTATGGACAATGATATCGCCCGGTTCACATTCCATCCACGTCTATTGTACAGGTGTAGAGGCTCATCCCTTGTTCCCTGTTCAGGATGTGGTTTCCGGCTTTCTCTTTTCCAATCTTTTCACTATTACGTAGCCCCCTGCACATCAGTGGCGTTACCGCCTTGCTCGGGGTGATACAATTAAAAAAATAAATAAATAAAGAAGATTTAAGGAAAATGTAAACAAAAAGGAAGTTTATAGTTAGAAATAGAAAGAGGTAGTTGAAATTCTTTGGACACACAATGAGGAAAGAAAGATTAGACAATTTAGCACTCACGTGCATACTTAAAATTAGAAAGAGTTGAAATTCTTAAGAAAAATAATGAGGAAAGTAAGCTTGGCGAATTCGACAATCACATATTTTATTAAAGTCTAGAAGAAATAGTAAAAAGACTGATATTGCTAAGAGCTGCAAGCATTAAAAAGATGTAGAGAGCCAACACCCTAAAGAAATTCGATAGAAGCAGAAAGAATAATCTAATTAAATATATTTGAGGGCTGCAATCTGGCCGAGAGCCAGTATTTATGATGAGCAGAGTGTGATAAAGAAGAAACTTTTGTTTATAATTATTCAGAGAGTAGACTGAAGGGCTATTGTCCGCTTTGCAGGTTATGCTTGAAGAGCAATTGCCGAGAAGGAAAAAAGGCACTGAAAGAAAAAAAGAATTGATACAAGAATAATTTGGGTTGAAGGAGATTGCCGGCCACTCATTCGATGTGACCTTTTTCGAATTTCCTTTTGAGTGGCCAATGTTCTTTTCTTTCAGACGGCCTCTCAGTATCTGTCGGCACGTACACACGTGCTTGACGTGACCGATAAAACATCCCCAAAATGGCGAAACGATTTACTAATTAGCGTCCGGTCCGAACGAATAGTTTCCGACTACTCCTGAACAAATACCTTCATAAAAGGCCTCAACTGACGGGCGTCCTCCTGAAAGATAAGCTATCAGATCCGAGGGAGACGCGTATCTCTTGAAACAAAACCCGTTAATTTTTTTCAGTATATGTATTCAACGGACAAGTAGAAGAGACTAACCCATATTTGACTACAGGGTTCTTGATTCATTTTGACTGATTTAATTTGAAGTCAAATTGCTTTTTTGTAGGGACTCCCCCCACCACCAAAAAATGTGATATCTATTGTTTAAAATTAATTAAAAAAATAAAAACTCTTTCTTGAAGCTTTTATTTTAGTTTTAATTTCAAGCTAATATATTAAATTTAATACTTCAGATACGCAAAATACTTTAGTATTTAATTTCTGAGATGAGTAATTGTCAATACCCTTGTATTGTTTCGAACTATCATTCTCATCTTGGTTCATATAGTAGTTGATTATATATGTGTAACTTTCATCTTGTAGTCATGAGTTTAATCCTGGGATCTGTTAGTGGCTCACCAATTCAGTAGGAATTAACAAAGACTGCTATCACAGGAAAATATCACTATAATCAACAGGCATCCCATATCAGACAATCAACGGACACCTGATGATGACTGGAAGGGTACTTGGTCGAAACGTTGTGCCTATAATAACATGTGTATCAACCAAAATGGAAACAATAGTTTCAAATGATACAAGGAGTAAAATATTAATTAAAAAAAAATTGCTGTTGCTAAAATAGCTGATAGCACCCTCTTTTAGTCGTCTTTCATTGCAATGTAATTCTCTTTATTAAAAGATATTCCCAGAACATACTTTTCTGAAACGTTTTTGGAGGAATATTAGATGCTTTAGAGTATGTTGTAGAGTGGCTGACACCCCTGCAGCTCTCTCAATGTAGGAATAGTCAATGGATGAAATGGTATATTTAAGTACAGAATAGTAGAATTCGAGGCATAATATTATAGTGCCATTCGAGTAATATTCAAACTGATTATTTGGTGACTACTGCGATCTAAACCCCTTTTCTCTGTGTTGTAGGTTCTGTCTTGTTTGTAATCGTAACTATTGTACTGTTCGCTATATATCCTTTTAGCACCGGATATTGTGCTGAATAATACCGCAGCACACATTCTTGGTGTATAGTATCCACATTGGCGATACAACAGAGTATAATTAGTCTGATCTGAAAGAAATATTATTTACCTTAAATTTAAAATATTGCAGAAATTAGTTTTTTAACCAAATAGTAGCTGTGTTTTTAATTGACAGTAGCCCTGTTTGCGTGTTTGACAAAATGGTGACAGATCTAATCTTTATTTGTAAAACATAATTGAAGGGAATGGCGTGAACACATTTTTTATTTAATTTTTAAGTACTCAGTAATCTTAAAAACGTTGGAAAGTATTCTTCATAATCTAATGTTTTACTGAATTGAAGAAATTTCGGCTTTACATTTACCATGTTCACCGCTCTTATTTTCTGATAATGCCATGTATATTTCACCAATATTTAAAAAAAAAAGAAAAAACAAAAGAAAATCAGCACTTTTATATACTAATAAAAAATTATTTAAAAATATTGGTGTTTGATGATTTGTATTAAGCTTTTCCATTTATGATTGATAAATATAGCTTTCACTTAATAATATCATCAAAAGCGCTGAAATTAATACAAAATTTTAAAAGACTTAAGACTTAATAAATCTTATAAAAAGAATTTAAAAAAATGAAAATAGTTATTGCGAAAATTCATTATTTATCGAATGTTTTTCTTTAGATAATAATGTAATTAATATAACTTACTTATAAGATCATTTAAAATGTTTTTGTGATTACATAATGTCATAGTTTTGTTGCATTTTTTATTTGACGATTCAGAACTGGTTTTCAGTAAATGGTGTTTTTGATTGACAAAAATAAATTGATTTAAATTTTCCAAGGAGTTCCGTTCTAACTAATATAAATATGAAGAGGACAGAATTTTAATTTCTGGAAACTTCATAAAATTAAGTCAGTGGGTGTGAAAAAAATATTTTATCAGGATTTTCTGAAAAAAAATCAGTTAAAAATAATTAATTCGTGAGTATGGAACATTTAATTAAAATCCAAAACTTATTTTTGCATGAATTTTCAAAACACTGTGTTTGTACTACAAAAATGCGTTAAATTTCCCATACTAATTTTTAACCCACCCACTGACGCCAAAAAACTTTAACTAAAATTTCGGACATGTTAAAAAAAATTTTAAAATTTAATAAAATAATAAAAAATTCTTTATTTTTTCCCTTATTAATAACAAACATTTTGACAAAAAACCTTTGTTCTTTGTTTTTCATCAGGTTTAGAGCTTTTTGTATCATGCTGGTTTTTTTAAAGAAAATATTTGGAGGTACCTATTTTTACACATTTATTTTTCTGGGGTTTATTTATTTTAAAAATGTGAACAGGGTCAACATAAAAATATGTTGACCAAAAGTTTCCTACCTTAAGCGATCATTAGACTATATACACTTCTATTGAAATGTTGATTTCTATATCTTAATGCTCTGTCCTCGATAGTGAACTCTCTTATGCCATAAATATTATAAATTATAAACAAAATAATTGATACTATTCCCAAAATTTGAACAAAAATTGGGAAAAATTTCTTTACAGGAATAGAACTTGTCATCAAGATTCGCACCATTGTAACGGGACAAAAATGATGGGATTTTATTTAATAGCATTAAGAATTTGCATCTCCTAATACTTAAATGGCAAGGAGATAAAAATAGAAAACACTTTTTAAAATGTCTAATATGCTTTTTATTTCATCTATAATGCTAAGAAGAAGACATACAGAATATACGTCCGTAAAAAGATGACATTAATAAGGGTGACAATAAACTAGATAAAAACATACATATAATAATACTTACTAATTCCTTAACATCTACTATCCAAAATAATTTATCCATTGTTAATACAAAAATAACTATAACCACATCCCAAACTAATATGGATATGATCAGAAACAAAACTACCCAAAACAACAATAATTTTTAAATAGGTATATAAAAAATAAACTGTTAGAACTGCTACTCATAATGCGCTGGAAAACTTGCAGGAATAAAAAAAATAAAAACAACACAAAAGGATTGTTTAGGCAACAATTTACATAGAAATAAATTCAGACACAAAGAATGCCACACTTATTAAAAGTAAAATAACGTCGACACAAAATTCTTGAGAGTGCTGCTATCGAATCTTATCAAAATATAAATCTGGGTCCCGCAACTTTTCAAATATCTCCATTTCTGAAAGAATTACTCCTTTCCAAAGCCAACATACGTGATTATAAAAATTTAAAAAGAAAGAAAAGAAAAAGGTTAAATACATAACCTAACCTCAAACTAAAATGTTAAAATATTCAAGGTATGAAACAAAATATCATCATCATCATCATCATTTACTCTATTTCGTTTATTAGAAGAAACTCATCATCATCATTTACTCTATTTCGTTTATTAGACATCAAATGACGTCACTTAACATTCTCCATATTTGGACTTTGCAGTTAATTATTGATCATTATTTATGAGTGTCTCTCAAAATATAAAAATTTGAAAAATTAAAAAAAATTTTAATTTTATTTATAAATACTTATTTCAAAATAAAATTCTTAAACTTACCTAGATAAAGTCTACCAGAAGACGAAAAGCATCAACTAAGATAAATTTTCCATTCGTCTTTATTCATGTTGTTCTTTTACATTTATATATATATATATATATATATATATATATAAAAATCAAAATAATAACTAAATAGACTCTGTAAGTATGTAGGCCGTAAATTTATACTAAGATAAACCTTCAAAAAAACCACTAACAAACAGAACCTAATTCCGTTACAATCCGGTGCACTAAGGCGTCGGATAAATGGGGAGAAAAAAAAGAAATCCGCGGAACAAGAACAAAACATTCAATACTCCGCAGTAAAGAAAAAAAAAACCCAAACGGAACCAACCACAAGAAAAAGTGCTCGATACAAAGTACAAAAAAAGATATACAAAAGTAGAGCAAAGACACACAAAAATCTAAAGCGAGCCAAAACCTACCGCGGTTTCACACTACGGATCGTCAGGGCAAAGGCCTGACGATCCTTTGCCCTGACGATCCGTAGTGTGAAACCGCGGTAGGTTTTGGCTCGCTTTAGATTTTTGTGTATATATATAAATATATATATATATATGTCCAACTACTTTTCCTCAAGTACCTCACCCTTATTTTCTAAATAACCATAAATTTATCTTATATTTTCAAAATGCCTCATTTTCATAATTTATTGTAATACATCACCCGAAGAAGAACTGCATCACTTGAGGAAGAACAGTAGTAGTTTCTACCGTATCGGTTTCATCAGGCGGTAGGGGTAAATTGTATCTTCTAACGCTTATTGCTTTATTTTTAATTGTATATAAACACACAAGCGAAAAGCCCACAGAAGCGGATGATCAGGCAAAAGAGATGAGGATGAATGTGAATATATATATATATATATATATATATATATATATATATATATATATATATAATCATATCACCCCGAGCAAGGCAGTAACGCCACTGATGAGCAGGGAGCTACGTAAGAGTGAAAAAATTGGAAAAGAGAAAACCGGAAACCACACCCTAAACAGGAAACAAGGGATGAGCCTCTTCACCTGTTCAATAGACATGGGTGGAGTGTAAACCTGGCGATAGTTTAGTCTATCTACTCCAATTATATATATATATATATATATATATATAAGAGGCTCATCCCTTGTTCCCTGTTTAGGATGTGGTTTCCGGCTTTCTCTTTTCAAATCTTCTCACTTTTTTTTTCAATTGGAGTAGATAGATCTATCTATCGTCCGGTTCACACTCCACTCACGTCTATTGAACAGGTTAAGAGGCTCGTCCCTTGTTCCCTGTTTAGGATGTGGTTTCCGGCTTTCTCTTTTCAAATCTTTTCACTATTACGTAGCCCCCTGCACATCAGTGGCGTTACCGCCTTGCTCGGGATGATACGATTAATATATATATCCAAGCACTTACATACCGAAGACATACTTTTCAGGATGTCTGCAACCCTTTACCTAAGATCTCTCTTTTGTTAAATTATCACACACACACACACACACACACACACACACACACACATATATATATATATATATATATATATATATATTGAAAACAGAAATAAGAGTGGTTCCAACGAGAGAAATTAGTATAGATAAAAAAAGTGTGGGAAGTTTTGTTTAAAGTGTAGATTTACTTTAATAATTAATATTAATATTATTTATCATTGGTATTAATACATAATATATAGACGGTGTTTTAGGCCGTCATAAAGACAAACGGATCCCGATATATAAAGTCAGAAATTTATTTGCCTGAAGAGAGTCACCTCTGGACTCGAAACACGTGTAGCGAAACAAATACAATTATGGAAACTTAATGTATTATACAGAAGATAAATAATTTTATTAATAATAATAACAATAAATCTACACTTTAAACAAAACTTTTACGGCTTCTCATACTTTTTCCACCTATATATTTACGTATATATTTACATATATATCAGTCAGTCAGTCAGTTAAGTGCCATACGTGATACATGCTTGGGCGATCATGTTTCTTTCGAGACATGACTGACTGGGCAGAAGGTTATCCCGCAGTAGGTTGTCATTACTTTCTGCGGTAGACTGGTTGCCAGCCAATGCTATAGAATCCAATCTGTCCTGTTATTTAATCCATAGCTGCAGGGAAAAACGGATTAATACCTTTCCCAAGGGTATTTGTGCGTAAGTGAATGCCAGGAATTCAACTGGAATTCGAACTCGGCTGCCTAATTTCTCGTTCTGAGACGATAACCACTGCACCACAACGCACATCCTACATATATATATATATATATATATATATATATATATATATATGTGTGTGTGTGTGTGTGTGTGTGTGTGTGTGTGCGTGTGTGTGTGCGTGCGTGTGTGTGTGCGTGCGTGTGTGTATGTATTTGTCTATATATATATATATATATATATATATATACATACATAGATATATATATATACTGTAGTTTTAGAAAAGGGTTTATCTTTATCTTCTTACTCTACGAAAAACTGAATTTCAGAGACTTAAAAATACTCTATTATCCCCAGTTTTAACACTCCTCAGTTGCACAGAGAACAATCTTTGCCAACTCGAAACGAATGAAGTAAATATGAGAAAATGCAAACCGCAGGCGAGTCGTGCACCATTTTCAAAGAGGTTAATGCAACCCGCCAGTATTTCGTGCGCGGTCAATGTGTTAATACACATTTCAAGGACCGGAAAGATTGGTAGTCTTAAGTTACAATAATTCTTCGATAATAAAGGTCTGATTTGTATTCCATTCATTTTTAGTTGTTATTGTTCCTTGTATTTGCTATTTCACACACACACACACACACACACACACACACACACACACACACACACACACACACACGCACGCACTGCAACTATTCATTTAAGGAATCTCAAACTTAAAGGAATATCTGCCTTTATTTTTGAGATAAGGTATTATAATTATTTACATTGTTCGGACTGTTGTCTTCATCTTTGTTGCCATATTCACGGCGTTTCGGTCGTTGTACGCTCCTGCCTTCTTCAGATAACTGAAATTTTGAAATGAATCTTTTATTTCGATCACCCAAGCAGATTGTTATCATTCCATGAGTCATGCCACTTCCGGACGTTTTAGTTATCTACCTTTAACTCAACTCTTTAAGTTTTCTTTTTGTTTTTGTTTACCACTGCTGATATTGAACTCACAAGTGTTTGAGTCTAGTTACTGGATCCTGCCAAATTTTATCCTTTGGGTAATGTGTTCATGAGGGCATATGGCCCAGTAAATAAAACTTCAATACCTGGCTACAGCAGTGGTGAATAAAAAACATAAACAGTTGAGATAAATAGAGATATTTAAGAAATCCGAAAATGGCATGGAACGAGAGCAATCAACCCCAGTAATTCAAATAAAGGGTTTAGTTTAAAATTCCAATCGCCGGAAGAAGATCAGAGCGTACAGTGAACGAAACGTCGTAAATATCACAACAAAGATGAGGACAACAGTCTGAACAATGTAAATAATGTAAATAATTCGAGTTCGTAAATCTTAATCTGGTTACACATATAATACTTAACCGACTCGGACGTGGAAGCTTGAAGTTTAGGCGAAATTTAATCCACAGTAAAAAGAAACCGAATAATTAATATATAGGTTAGCGAAAAATATTCTGTTAACCGCGAGTCTGCTAACAGAAAGTTGAACAGAGATTTTATTAATATTAATGGCGAGATTAACCGCTTTCTTTCTCGGAAACATTCGGTGCGCAATAACCGAACAGTAATGCGTTACTGTCTGTTGAATTTTTATAAAATCTTTTTCTCAGAACAGTTTTTTAGGAAAATGAACCTCTGAAGTGTTCTGTTATTACTCTTTTTTTTATATTAATAGTGTTTATTAAATTAATGGGATTTATTTCCTAACCTTTCGCTTAAGGTAGCGTAGAATGTAACGATATTGATTGTGTTATTATTTTCCCCACCGAGTTGTAAGTGATATTCAATTTTAATTCTTGCTTCTGATAGAACTACAGCAGTACCAAGAATAACAGAAAACGAAGGATGCACCAAAGGATATTATAGTGGGTTGCTTATCTATCTTGGCTTTTTATATCTGCTTTTGGATCAAAGGCAGCTCGTTTGGAATTTCACACTTGAATTTGATTCTGGGCTTCCCATTGGCTGGTAAATAAAATTCGCGTAGGCTCGCGAAATGGAAATTTGATATTTGATTAATTTTTATTTTTTAACCGGAACATCTGCGCGAACTCGGATGCGCAACGACGAGTTTTGTTCATTTGCTTTCTGATCGTTATAAAGCAAACATCCGGTTCCTAGCTTTTGCTCGGTCGGTATCACCACAATATCACAGTCGAGAGCATTATCTTTGTTTTCGCACATATAGCTTTGGGAAAGGTAAGAATTCATCCACTCCCTCTAGCACACTATTAGCTAAGTAGACTAGACTCTCTAACCATGGCTGGTTACCAGTATTTCAGAAAGAAATGGTTAAAACTTAAATGAATAGGGATCGGTGCTGGTCAGGTTATTTTATCTTACCTAGACGCACTAATATTTTTGTGCCCTGATGACCTAAATAAATTACAGGACTTGTGATTAAAACATTCTCTATATTATAATAGAGGATGTTATATATATATATATATATATATATATATATTAAATATTCTTTTTTTTTAATTTAAAATTAATATAGTTTACATGGCTACACGGAAATTTGTTCATCAGACAATGTTTTTTTTATTGTTGTGAAAACGATTTTCATTTGAATATAAGAAATAATACGTTCGTTATTTATGGATATGGGAAGACAGAATAATGTATGTATGTGCTCAATTCAACTAATGAAAATGGAGATCCACTTATATTTTAGGGAATACATGATTTTTTCTTTCACTCGTAATGGAAGACTGTCAGTCTATTAATAAAATTTAAATAAAAACATTTATCACTTCTGCGATTATGCATACCTCTTCAGCAATGAATTGAGTTCTCTCGGTGATTGGCGTGTATACACCGTTTATATATAACAAGCTAAAATTTCCCTCTCCTGATTCCATGCGCGTATTGGTTATCGGTCAAATGTCGATTCCGGCCAAAAACAAATGCTTGTCTAGCCACACTGATGAGCTGCGAAATATATATATTCCCTCCTATCACGCTTAGTGGGGTATTAATCTGTGAGGAAACTGCTAATAATCATCTCAAATATTTTGTCGTCATTTTTTACGGTGTGGGTACACTAGTTTATGTTTAAACAATCCAGTATTTTTTTTTTTTAATAATAACACGCTAAGTAAGGCGAAAATGTCACAAGCATGCAGGGATTCAAAGGGAGTGAAAGTGAAAGACAAAACTGAGTATGATGAAAATTGAGAAAAGGATAGAAAATGAATGGGATTTAAGAAGATAGAAGATAGCGACTGACGTTACATTTAAATTTTTGGAGATTGTAGTTATCAGGAAAATAAGTGTAAGTTGCAGTTGCATTTAGCTGTTTCAACGGTAAAAGGGTGGGACCTAGATAGTAGGCTTAAATTCATGAATTCAGGGAACCAGAAAAAATACACTAAAGAGCAGTTGTTATGAAAATATTTGTAGAAAAGACTGAGGGAAGTCACGTTGCGTCGGTGAGTAAGTAACTGAAATCAAGAAAGGGGACCAGGATCGATTAAAATACAGATTCTTCTTTGGAGTTTGTCTTGAACCTCGTGAGGATCACCAATGGGGATTCATAAATTTGTGAAAAAAATTATTGAGAAATGTTATTCAGACTTCAACGTTTCAACCGTTGCTTTAAGTTAATTACAAAAGTTCTCTAAATATATTTGCGCATGAAGAAATGGATATATGCTGACAAGAAAAATTGGGTTTACTCATGTAAAAACCTTCAAACGAAAGAGAAGAAAGTCATTTCGGCTGATGTTTCTGCGACAAAAAATGGCGTTTTGTGTGAGTAGCAGCAAGCTGTAGGGTACTGTAGAATAATGGACAACGGCTCGGTGAGCCGAGTGCGAAGTCCAGTCGAGTTCATTACATTCACTTACGTGCTAGAAAAGTATGAATCTCTTCCCACCCGGAAGCTAGGGGTAAATAGCAGGACAAATTAGGTCCTATAACCTTGGCAACCAGTCTTAGAAGAAAGAAAAAAATGAATTCAAGCTAGCATGGAGATGGTTGGGCTCTGTCGCGCTGTCTTGCACATGAAACATCACTGACTACAGCAAATGTGATATCCTTAAGGAGGAACAGTATTCGTGATTATGAGTCAATCGGATTTCGTTGAAGTCGCCGAAACACGTGTCGATACGTTTTCTTGGAGTTTTTTCCTTGGGTTGTCTGCTTTTTTTTTTTTATTTTTAATCATATCACCCCGAGCAAGGCAGTAACACCACTGATGTGCAGGGGGCTACATAAGAGTGAAGAGATTAGAAAAGAGAAAGCTGGAAAACCACATCCTAAACAGGGAACAAGGGATGAGCCTCTTCACCTGTTCAATAGATGAGGGTGGAGTGTGAACCCTCATCTATTGAACAGGTGAAGAGGCTCATCCCTTGTTCCCTGTTTAGGATGTGGTTTTCCAGCTTTCTCTTTTCTAATTTCTCATCTAAAAAAATTGTTTTCAAATTAACTACCAGCTCCCAAGGTTTAAAAACTAAATAAAATGATTCCATTGTTTAATTATTTTATCTACACTAAAAAAAAAAACAAACACACGATGTGTTCTCTACCCTGTATTTCACTTTTTCTTTAAAAAAAAAAAAAATAAAGCGTGAGAAGAAATTTTTTTTTTCTTTAGAAATCCCTGATTGTTGGTTAATTGTGGTGTCTCCTGTCACTGGTCTCATTTTCTCAACCTAATATTCACACTATATTCATATACTATTTTTTCATTTCAAATGTAAACATTGATATATTTTAGGTAGTTTAGTAAGATTGTAATGTCTTCATGAATTAAGCTGAACACGTTAAATGTCATTGTGGCTTAAAAAATTTATGAAATTTGAAAATAAATGCTGTTAGTGTCTTTGACAGTTCAGAAACACTAATAGAAAAGGTTCGTGTTCATGTTTCTTGTGTGCATGATAATGAGAGGTATGTTGCAAAGCTTAATTTGATCGTTGCCTTTGATCTATCGTGAGAAGGCTTGAACAATTTCACATTCATAGGGCATATCAGAGGAAAGAGAAACCACGTAATGTACCGAGTAACCTATTTGACAATTTTGTGCAAATTGATAGAGGAACAAAGACAAAAAAATAAATAAATGTTTGTTATAAAAATATCGCGTGTGTGGAAATAAATAAATAAAAATACGTAAGTGAAAATTGAAATTTCAGGGAGAGAAGAAAAGAAGCAAAATAACGTTATGCAGTGTTTTCATATCCTTCTGGTGTCAGTTAAGACTGATACGTTTTATTCACATATGTAGTGTAATGGATATCGGCTCAGGACGAGAAATCAGGAGACTCGATTAAAAATCCCAGTCGAATGTGTTGCATTCTATTACACACAAATAAACTTGGGAAAGGTATGAATCCATCTCTTCTCTCTCCAGCTATGGGTTGAATAGCGGAACAGATTGCAATCTATAGCCCTGTTGTGCAACTAGTCTACAACAAAAAGTAATGGTAACCTACTGCGAGAAAATATTCTGCCTGGTTAGTCATGAACCGAGAGAGACATGACTGCCCAAATCTGTATCACGTATGGCAACTAACTGATTGATCGCTATCAAAATGGACAAAAGGTCCATATATTCTAACCATATATTGCTGAGACATTTTAATTGATTTCAGATGAAAAGTTGGAAATATTCGAACATATTTCAGTGAAATATTTTCCTTGTCAATTTTTCTCTAATTTATTCTGTCATCCTATTTGTTGTTTTTACCAAAGTTCTATCATCTGAAGAGGTTCTTGTGATTCTGAGATTTTGCCCTTTGGGCCACAGGTGAAAGGGATTCAGCGCACTGTTGTTCTGAAACAAGCTTGTTTTCCCTCGTTCAAGGTCAAAAAGACATTGGAGGAGGAAACATCACCTGGTAAGTTTGAATAATAAACAATGGAATATGAACTAGGAAAAGAACAGGTTTTTGAAGATGAAGTATCGATACAGTCTAGTTGGATATCGAAGACAGACACGTAACGTTTGAGTGAGCTACAAATGCCTTTCGTCTTTTGCGCTCACTCATTCATTCTTGCGCCACAGCTGGATAGATAAATCGAAAGCACAGAAAGAGAAGATAAGCAAAAACGGATAGAAGGATAACATAGATAGATAGATAGATAGATAGATAGATAGATAGATAGATAGATATGAACAGACTGAGATAGATAGATAGATAGATAGATAGATAGATAGATAGATAGATAGATAGATAACTGTCTTGGACCCGGTTAAGTGTCCAGCAAGAAATAATGCAACAACAACCAAAATAAGAAATAACGACATATATTAAACACAGCAAAATACAAGACTTGGAACTATGTTAGTAGAACGGTAATACGGGTTAGGTAGTATTACGATAATTCAACCCTCGAACTGGGACTCACAATGGTCGTTACGGTAGCAGTGCTGGCTACCTACTGGTTATCTCACTCTATATCTGCCCTATCTCTGCCACCACCTCTTGTGAGGGGAAGTATATGTAGTGGATGGAAGAGTTCAATCCGTAGGATGGGTGATGCCACCATGACAATAACACAGATAGACAGAGAAGATAGATAGATAGAGAAAACAGATAGATAGATAGATAGATAGATAGATAGATAGATAGAAAGAAATAAAATGAGATAAATAGATGGAAATGAAAAGATAGACAGATAGACAGATAGTAATGAAAAGATATATATATATTGATAGATATAATAACATAGATATATATAAAAACCTAGACAGATAGGAAAACATAGATAGATAGATAGATAGATAGATAGATAGATAGATAGATAGATAGATTTGAACAGAATTGGATAGATAGATAGATTTGAACAGAATTGGATAGATAGATAGATAGATAGATAGATAGATAGATAGATAGATAGATGGACAGACTCAGATAGATAGATAGATAGATAGATAGATAGATAGATAGATAGATAGATAGATAGATAGATAGATTTGAACAGAATTGGATAGATAGATAGATTTGAACAGAATTGGATAGATAGATAGATAGATAGATAGATAGATATGGACAGACTCAGATAGATAGATAGATAGATAGATAGATAGATAGATAGCACGGTGTACACAGATAGAGAAAATAGACAGCACAGCTAGATAGAGATAGGAGGAGAGAGAGATAGTCTGATAGAAAACACATATATACAGACGGATAACAACATTGAAAGAGAGACAGACAAATAGATACAAATTCTCAAAACATTCAGTGCTATACATGAGGGACGCTTATTACATGACAGTTCAACACCCTTGCCTTTGTTTCTAAGGACACTTTTGTTAAATCTCTTAATACATTTGCCTTAGTCTTCGAGTGATGTTTTCCACTATTCAACTCCGGATTTCTATGTTTTATTTTTCGTCGCCTGTTTCATATATATATATATATATATATATATATATATATAAAATAACTTTAATCCAAACGGAAAAGTAGGAAGGTAAATCCCAAAAACCTGATCCTAATTAATATTAAAATTTTAATATTAAAAGATGATACAGGTGGAGAGATCAATGTAATTAAAATTACAGAGCTAATATAAAATAAAATAAATTTTCAATGTCTTTCTAAAATTAAAATCTTAAAAATAGATGTTAATTGCAAATCAAAATTTTGACGTCCCCGTTGTCGAAGCTCCACATTTGGGGTGACTTTTTTGCTGATTACAATACAGTCTCTTTTCTAATATTAAAAAGGCTGTTCTTCATTGCTTTCCTTAATTACGTTGGCTAAGATTTTTTTAGTTTTGCTTGGAATTCTATATTGTGTGCTGGAAGCGGCCGAAATGTGGTTCTACAGAAGGATGCTACGGATATCGTGGACTGAGCATACAAGCAACGACGAAGTGTTAGAAAGAATGGCAACAAAAAGGAAATTGATGCTGAGCATCAGGAAGAGACAACTGAAGTTTCTGGGACATGCGATGAAGAAGGAGAGCCTGGAGAACCTGATACTGACTGGACAGATAGAAGGAAGGAGAGATAGAGGAAGGCAGCGGATAACATATTTGCAGGGTCTGATCAGGTGGATGACGGAACGGGGGTTGCCAGGAGCAACAGTAACAAACATACTAAGAGCCACAAGGGATAGGGAGACGTGGAGATCCATGATCGCCTACGTCCTGAAGGGACAGGGCACATAGAAGAAGAAGAAGAAGTCCTCAGCACAATATAAAAATCAGCAAAAATATCAATGTTGACAATATAATGAAAAAAACACAAACTGCAAAACTGAAAAAACAGCTTTCACAATAAAAGCAAAAACGACTTTTAAATGAAAATAAAAAAAATAAACGCTTCTAATGTCATCTAATAAAACTGAATGAACATTCGGGCATTTTATTTAAACAAAGAAGTTTTAAATTCTGGAAAAGCTATAAGATTAAAAGACGTTCTGTATCTATATATAAATTATATTGATTGTTTAATACTTAGTTTTTGGTCCTTATAGGTTAGACCAGTACACATTTGTATTAAAAAGTATTCTATACAATTATATTGTAGAACTTTTGAATATTTTTCATTTTAAACGAGTTATTTCGCTACCTTGGTTTCCACCATGAGTGGTATCTTTAGGCGTTTTTTAATAACTTAATTTTTAAGTTATTAAAAATCGCCTGACAACATCACACATGGTAGAAACCAAGGTAGCGAAATAACTCGTTTAAAAATGAAAAAAATATATAAATTATATATATATAAGTTTGAATTGGACACTTCGATGCTGTGTTATGGTTCACAAGCCAATCTCACTTCATCAGTTACAACTGGGTACAAGTTTGATTCTGACTAGTTGCTCCGAATTTAGTACGATTAGTTAATCGAGATGACAAGGGATTTGTAAATTTAATTCTGTTTGAATGTGTGTGGGGGGGACCTGTTTTTAAAATTACGGACATAAAATTTGCACAAGGGATAGCTAAACTCAAAAACTGATTTTGAAGGCCTTCAAAAGTTTTAAAAGATGAAAAGTGGCAGAGAGCAGGACGAAATCTTGAAATGTAGCATACAAAATAACGTATAAAAAGCAAATGGAAGGTAGCGGAAGTCAGAAGACAGCAATGATGAAACGAAAAGAAACTAGGGCTTGAAAACGAAGAAAGAACATGTTTAAAAAGGGAATTTGAATGAAAACAATGGAGTTTGAGATTAATATGAATGACGAAATATAAGAAAACTAGCAGTCTAGCTCGGCATTGCTCAGGTGTAATGAAAGCTTTAAAACTAATCCATGGTCTTGGAGCTTGGACTCTTTGGACATTTACACGAAAGACTAAAAAGCAATAGTTGTTTCCAGTTAAAGCGAAACCGTAGACTGAAAAAAAATGAATGGCTGTAAGTCAAATTTTGATTTCCTGGTATCGATATCAAATAAGTTGTTTCCGTCGTAAACTGAATTTTGAAGGCTAAATAAGTCCTCTGAGTAAATGGTATCATGGCTGAGACTAAGAACTACAATTATACCTATTTAGAGCCAAACCCGAATAAAAAACTAAAATAAAAGGGTTGAAAAAAATACAGACATACAGGCAGATAAACACACACACACACACACACACACACACACAAATAGCTTGCCTTTTATATATATATATATATTATCAAATTTCTGCACTATTGTAAGAACTGCAACTTTGAAACTTCTGAATATCATTTCTTATGTCTTTGTCTATGAGGGTATCAAATTTGATTAAAATCGGCCCACTCCTTCTATAACCCGATTTTTTCGATTATCGATATCGATATTTATCAGGGGTATCTCAACACAAAACCTAGCTAAGAACACTTGCAGACGCTTATAGCACAACTGAGTAAATTTTCAAGAAAATCGGTTCATCCGTTTCGGAGTCTATAGGTAACGGATACACACACACAGACAAATTCCATTTATAAAAAAGTTTAGATAAAAAAATAAGAAAGGAAAACAAAGACAAAGAAAATGGGTTGTTGGGAGGTAAAAAGAAAATTGGAAAAGATTGTATGCAATTTTAAAAAATGGGTAGAGGGTGTGGTGATACCGAGCAAAAGCGATGGACCGGATGCTGGCGCTTTCACGACCAAAAAGAAAATGACCAAATTCGTCGCTGCGCCACCTGCTCCGCGCAGATATTCCGGTTGAAAACTAAAAATTAATTAAATATTAAATTTCCAGTTCTCGGGCCTACGCGAATTTTATTTATCAGCCAATGGGAAGCCCAGAACCAAATACAAGTTTGAAATCCCAAATAAGAAGATATAAAAAGCGGATACAGAAAGCATCGACAGGCAGACCGACTCGAGGAGAAGAGAGTAATTAGTATCTCCCTTGACCACGTCAAGTGGCTTATTACACTTGCCTCCCTTACCTCTTTCCTTCTTCCCTGCCTCAAAAACTACTTACTGACCTAAGGAGCGAATACATCAAAGACATTCCTTACTTACACGCTCCCAAATTCCTAGGCATTAATTCTCTTTCAGCATTTTATTGCCATGAACATTTTAACCTCCGTTGGACCTATACTACATGTATTACTTCAATTGTAAAAACATTAATTGATATGTATTATATATAAAATGTTATCTTTCAACTCAATTTGCTTTACTTGGTTTATAACCTTTCTATATGACTTATAGTGGGCTATCTATAACAAGGCCAAATTCCGTTAACCTGCAACAGGATACAACTACCCTTCACTAGAACAGAATCTCTACTACTAACAGAAAAGGATAGATAAGCAACCCACTATAAGGGAACATCAGTGGAAGTAAAAATAAAATTAAAATCGTAAAAAATACAAAAATGAAATGAGAACAAATGCAAAGCGAAAAGTAATATTTACTTTCTGATAAATATTTATATAGAGAAAGACATACAGTAAAATTCAAAATGTGTAGAAATACATACATAAAAAAGGGAAAGAAAGATATTAACGAGATATAAAGAATATTAAGAAAGATATTAACGAGATATTAAGAAGTAACGTTAAAAGTGTTGGCGCTAATATAAAAGTGGAAACAAACTGCGTAGAGTGTACGAGTAGATTTAGCAGAAACTGTGGGAAAATGTAAATAGAAGAAGGAAAAATTTGGAGATAGAGGAATTGAAAAGAGAAGAGAAGAACGAAACGTGAATGATGCTGGGAGGTGGGGGAAAATTATTGTTAAAAATTGGAGAAGGTGAAAAGACAGAAATTGCACGAAATGAACTAACGTGCAAGATAGAAATGATAAGAAGAGAGATAGTGAGAGAGAGGAAGCGAGAAAGAGAGAGAGAGCGAGAAAGAGAGAAAGCTAATAAAGAAGCGAAAAAAGAGGAAAGAGGGAAAAAGTGAGGAGGAAAGAAACATAAAAAAATTAAGAACAAAAGATAAAAGAAAAAGAAAAAGGTCAAAGAGAAAAAAAAGGAGATGATATGAAAAGAAAACAGAAAGCAAAGGGAAAAGAAAGAAGGAGATGAAAAAAAGACAAAATAAGGGTACGAAAAGAAAAGAAAAAAGAAGACGAAAAGAAAAAAAAGAACGAAGAGAAAAAAGGAGACGTAGAGAAAAGAAAAGTAGCCAAAGAGAAAAGATAAAAAAGGAGACTAATAGAAAAGAAAAAAGGAGACAAAAGAAAAGAAAAAAAGGAGATGGAAAGAAAGAGAAGAAAAGAAAAGAAAAAAGAACTAGACAAAGAGAAAAAAGAAGAAGAAGAAGAGAAAAGTTAAAAGGAGACGAAAAGAAATGAAAAAAGGAGACGAAACAAAAAAAAAAGACGAAGAGAAAAGTTAAAAATGGAGGTGAAGAAAAAAGAAAAGGAAGGAGACGAAAAGAAATGAAAAAAGAACGAGACGAAGAGAAAATAAAAAAGGAGATGAAGAGAAAAAAGAAGATGAAAAGAAAATAAATATGAAGGAGATTAAAAGAAAAGTAAAAGGACGAAAAGATAAAAGGAAAAAAGTCAATGAGAAAAGAAAACAGGGAGGAAAAAAGAAAGAAAAGAGGAAAAAAAAGGAAGAAAAGGGCAAAAGAGAAAAAGAAAGTGCAAGTGGGGAAACAATTAAAAAAATTCGAATTGAAAAGAAACCATGATCTTTTTAAAAATCTTAAATCGATTGTAAAAGGGAAAAAAATCAATATGGTAGAATAACCGAGACTAGAAATGATTAATATAACAAATACAAGAGAAAAAATAACACAGAAAAATAAAAAAATGAACGAAATAATGGTAAAAATATAAAAAACAGTGCAAGACAATAAAAAACGAAATTATTGGAAAAATGTTAAAAACTGTACAATGCAAAGAAACGTTTATTAAAAAAAGGTTTTGTGAAGGTAGGTGAATGTTGATTTTATCTGTGAAAAAAAAAAATTATTTATTTTATTTTACATTTTGCGAGCTTTTCATCAGAATTTCAGTTTTATTTTTCAATTATTTTTTGAAAGTGTTTAAATTGTTGTTTGACCGTGTCAAGTCATGGCTTACATCACTGAGTATAGATTAGAAATGTATAACCAACTGTATTGGGATATTTTTTATTTTTATTTGTTTTAACTGGAAGGGTGTAGCTAGGTTAAGTCAAGAGCAAAATGCAACTTCAAAAATTGCTTTCTCGTATCTCTACAGAATATGCAAGATTTTCATTGCCTCTTAATTTTTTTTAAGAATCGAATTTTGCTCCTTTTTCTAAGTTTCTTTCAACGCGCTTCTTTCTTTTGCTTAGAGGTGAGAATTCTGATTCTATTTTGCAGCCAGTTCTTTTTAAGATTTTCATCTTTTGGACCAAATTGGTATTGATCTTTTCACTTTTGTTTTCTATCTTATATATATGTCTTTGTATTAAAAGGTATGATTTACAATTTATTTTTATACCGTAGATACATCCCATTATCTTTGAAACTAAATGTAATGCAAAAATTTCCATGTCATGTTATCCAAGAAAACAGATGAATTGCAATAGACGCTGGTGTCGATCTAAGACGTTGACTTTAACTTTAACTTTCTTTCTCCTTATACTATTCGTTCTTCATTTCTTTTCTTTTCTTTTTCTTTTTCTTTTTTTTTTGCGTTCATGATTTTTCTATATTTTGATTTTTTCTTTCTTTCTTTTTTTTTTTTTTGATAGGCGAGGAAATATTTTACCGTTACAAATATCTATTCTCGATATGGGCACGTGAGTGTCTGTATGCAATTCTTTTCTGGATGATTTTGAATATTAACTGTTGGGTCTGACGAGTAGCACGTTTTGCTGCGAAATACGTATTACCCATGAAATTGTAAAATATCTAAAATTTATATATATATATATATATATATATATATATAATAAAAAAATAAAACAAATAAAAATAAAAAAATATCCCATATATATATATATATATATATATATATATATATATATATATTTAGGTGAAGAGAACCAACAGTTTTACAATATGAAAATAATTTTCACAACAATGAGCTAACATTGCCTGATAACGAGGTAAAAATCTCGAAATATATAAATTTCGGTGTCGCAATGTAACCTATATTAATTTTAAATAAAGAAAAAATTAATTATATGTATATATATATATATATATATATATATATATATAATTAAATTTTATATATATATATATATATATATATATATATATATATATATATACTGGTTTTTAATTTATTTGTTTAAACATTATTATTTAAACATTAATTTATTTGTTTATACATTATTCTTAATATTTGAGTAGATTATGTACTTTTTTGTTTTTTTTATATAATTAAACAGTTAATCTATTTATATCTACTGGCCTGAATAATTGAGAAATCTTGTAAGGGAAATTTGCATTCTCCAGCAGAATTCGAACCTGTGTCTCCTAGGAAAAACCCGTCAATTGATCTAACGTGTATTAGACCGCTTGACCACGAAAGACTTAGAAAGTGAGTTCGATATAATGTTTTTCAACCCGTTTTTTCTGAGTTTTCGAAGAATTCATATTCGCTCTGTTTCTGATCAATTCCGATCAATTGATTCTGAAGTTCATATCTTCTACGCATTTCCAGCCATCTCTGAATGTGAATCTGTTCATATATAAATGATCTAGTTATACTGCTCCGTTCAGGCAATCAGTTAGCCAACTAGCCAGCCTCCCCTTTACGGCAAGCCACCGATCTATCCAGCCATTTTTAGGCATCCACCCATTCATTTTCTCTCATCCATCCGTCTATATCCATTTTCAGCTATCTATCCATTTTTAGTCATCCATCCATTTTCAGTCATCCATACAACAATTAATTCATCCATTTCCAGCTAACCATCAAGCAATCTATCTATTCATTTTCAGCCAGCCATCAACTTAGTTATTTTCAACGTTCCATTCATCCAGCCAACCAGCTAATTCAATCATCCATCCATCCATCCATTCATCCAACGAACCAGACAGCCATCCATCCAGCCAGTCACCCAGCCAGCCACCCAGCCAGCCACTCAGCCAGCCAGCCAGTCGGCCAGCCATCCTGTCCTGTTTAGCCATCCATGCTGCCCTTTTCAGCCAGCCAGCCTGTCACTCATTCATCTTTTCATCCATACTGGTCTGTGTGGCTATTCATCTTATTATGTTTAGCAAACAATCTAGCCTTCAAAATAATGATAGTATTGTGTGAGGCATATAACGTTTTCGGTTAGAAAACAATTTATCACCCACAAGACAGTGTTAAGGCTATTTAACCCTGTCTAAGCAAGAAAGTGAGAAATGGGCAGTTTTAGTCCATATTTGATCTGATTTTAAACTTGTAAACCTGTAGCATGGTAGTAGTAGTCTGGTACTTTCTGGAGTGGTGTATAGAACCGGCCATTTTATTCCCAGTATTTTTAACGATGGTTAGTATATATGAGTTTCACTTGAGGTCTTAAGTGAGCTTGAGTATCTCTGTTCTTCTGCATCAATATGGCCATCCCTGTTCAGCTATCTACAGATTTATCTGTGTCGATTTGTTGTAACCGGCCAACTTTGCAATAAATAATACATAGATTACATACTGATTAATTAACAGGCGAGGTTTTACACACACACAAATAAATTCTGAAATGTTCTCACTTCCCCAAATCTAGCCAAATGTCCAAAATACAGGAACTGTTTAGGGTCTCTTCTTAATGTGATCTAGCAGTTTTCCATCTTCTCTCAGTCTCTTACGATTTTTACTCGTTAGAAATACTGTCAGCTTCTCAGAATCCACAATTAGATATGAACAGACTGACAAAAGTAGATAATAATAAGGGCAGCTGAGAAAGTTGAAGAACAGTTCAACTGGATAAGGCCACACACGCAATAAAGTAATCATCTTAGCTAAGAATTAGCGAACAGATGGAAGCAGCAGTGTTTTGGCGCGTTCGGAGATCGACGGATGTTGCACCGGAAGACAAAACAGCGGGAATCGAATGTTGGCAAGACGTTTTAGCTTTGTGCACGCTTCCATGATTGACACAGAACTTTCTTCCACTTTTTTAAAGTCAAATTTAATACTTCCTTTGATGATACAACCTCGTAGAGACGAACCAACAAAACTATATTGAAGAACACACAGAGATTTAATATACGAATATAGACAGGAATGATAGATATCTAGATTGATTGATAGGTTCATAGGCACAAGACAATGGGTGTACAGTATCCACAAGGATCGAACTCACAAGTATAGA
>JBBBDQ010002677.1:0-97500 GCA_037127315.1 Ascarosepion bandense | reverse complement strand
ATATATATATATATATTAATTATATTAATATATATATGTTAATGCTATTTTAATTTATATATTAATATTATTATCAATATGTTAATATTACTAATAATTTATATTAATAATATTAAAATATAATATTGTTATTAATATATATGATTTAATATTATTATTAGTATGAATATATATATATTTACATTATTATTAATATATATTTTAAAATAGTATTTATACATATATATATTAATAATATATATGTATATATGTACTAATAATATATATATTTATTAATAATATTAATCTATATATATAATGTTATAATTAATATATATATTAATATTATTATTAGTATATATTAATATTATTATTAATGTATATTAAAATATTATTAACATATATATATATATATATTAATAATATTTTTAATATTTATATATATATATGTGTATATATATATTTATATATATATATTAATAATATTATTTATATATATATATAAAACATTATTAACATACATATTTCTTAGTATATACATGGAAAAATAGATAAAAATAAATAAATAGGTAAAACCATTTATTTCATGGCTCTTTCGTTGAAACTGCTGCATCTGCAGTCTTGAAGAACAAAGATTGAAAATGTGGGTCGAAAATCAGCAAAATTCCGCAACAGTTGAACGCACTGATTATTCAGGATGTACGTGTGTTGACAAGAAAAGAATGAAAAGATTTCCATTTCAGGTGAATATAGAAGTGTAGGTTGGGGCGAAAGATGTCAGAGTCGGTGATGGTGGCGCCAAGTAGCGTATATGTTTCACATGGCAGTACGTACAGAAGATTGAGTATTAATTCAGAACACGAATTCTTTGCGATTCCTCGGCACTGGCTGGTCTAATTCAAGTGAACTCTACTGACAGTTGCAGGTCGTTGGATAAATGGGATCAGTATCCAGTTAGGCAGACAGACACCTTTATTGTACGCATATCTTTAGACATGGATCAGTGCTCCTATCCATCTCAAACATACATTAAAACAAATTCATTCTGGTATCTGACAAAATAAATAAATAAATAACGTCTGGGATACGAAGAAATATTTTCGAAAGACATATTTGATAAAAATAGAAAAAAATGGTCACAGTAAAGACTGCAACAGAAGAGGTCAAATTCTTGTGTCTGTGCATCATCAAATTTGGAAATATTTCACATATGTACACACAAATCTATATTATAATAAGAGCCGCTTCATTCCGTCCGTGTGTCACAATTTCATATCTTATTTTTTTATACTTTAATGAAAAGCCGCGTCCATCCGACCGTCCTTCCATCTGTCTGAATTTCGTATCTTAATCTTCTATACTATAATAAGAGCCACGTCCGTTCGTCCATCTGTCACAATTTCATATCTTAATATTTTATACTATAAATAACAGTATAGCCCGGCGTTGCTCGGGTGTAATGAAAACTTTAAAACTAATCCATGGTCCTGGAGCCCAGACTCAGCCTAAAGAATATTTGTGTGAAGTTTGGTGCGAATTGGATAAAAATTGTGGATTTGTATAAAGGACATACAGACAGATAAACATACACACACACAAACATCTTGCCTTTTATATATATTTTTTTTTAATCATATAACCCCAAGCAAGGCGGTAACGCCACTGATGTGCAGGGGGCTACATAAGAGTGAGAAGATTACAAAAGAGAAAAACCGGAAACCGCATCCTAAACAGGAAACAAGGGATAAGCCTCTTCACCTGTTCAATAGACGTGGGTGGAGTGTGAACCGGGCGATAGTTTAGTCTATCTATTCCAATTGAAAAAAAACCCCCAAAAACAGTGAGACGATTAGAAAAGAAAAACCAGAAACCGCATCCTAAACAGGAAACAAGGGATAAGCCTCTTCACCTGTTCAATAGACGTGGGTGGAGTGTGAACCGGGCGATAGTTTAGTCTATCTACTCCAATTGAAAAAAAAAAAAAAAAAACAGTGAGAAGATTAGAAAAGAGAAAAACCGGAAACCGCATCCTAAACAGGAAGCAAGGGATAAGCCTCTTCACCTGTTCAATAGACGTGGGTGGAGTGTGAACCGGGCGATAGTTAAGTATCTACTCCAATTGAGAACAAAAAAAAAAAAAAGTTAAAGATTTCAAAAAAAGAAAAAATGTGACTTATTAAGTTTTAAGTCCAGTCAAAAATTTCTTCTAAAAATAAAATCAAACGTACAGTTAGACATGAAAAGTTCTAAAATTAAGCAAAAATATTGGGCAAAAACGAATAAATAAATAAAAAAAACAAGCGAAAAATACCTCACAGTTTAACACAGGAAATTTGAATTAAAGTTTCATTCTTCAATTCTTGCTTTTCCCAAAAATCAACATCAAGTTAACCTGCTTGGTGAATTCCCATTCAAAGAACAGAACATGGCGTGGGGGGGGGGGGACTAATGGCTGCTGATACCTTGGCCAGTGTAGCTTCGCATAACAGAATAAATAAAAATTTCAAACTTTTTTTTCCCCTCCCAAATGAAGCATGAACTCCAAAAAGGGGCGGGGAAACAAAAACAATTATCGATTTTCTGCACTATTGCAAGAACTGCAACCTTGAAACTTCTGAATATCGTTTCTTATGTCTTTGTCTATGAGCGTATCAAATTTGATTAAAATCGGACTACTTCTTCTATAACCCAACTTTTTCGATTATCGATTTTCCGTATTTATCGGGGGTACCTCGACGCAAACCCTAGCTAAGAACATTCGCAGATGCTTATAGTACAACTTTGTAAATTTTCAAGAAAATCGGTTCAGCCGTTTCGGAGTCTATAGGTAACGGACACACACACACACACACACACAGAGAGAGACAAAGTTCCATTTATAAATAAGTTTAGATTAGATTTAGATAAGAGCCATGTCCATCCATCTGTCTGTCACAATTTCATTTCTTAATGTATTATACCATAATAAGCGCCATATTCGTCTGTCCATCTGTCGGTCTGTCACAATTTCATGTCTTAATCTTTTTTTACTATAATAAAAGCTATATCCCTTCATCTGTCTTTCACAATTTCATATCCCTTCACACGATTCAACCATTAATAAAGTATACAGCATTTCTTTTACTGATAAGATATACAGTATTTCTTTCAGTAATAATTTAATTTAAACTAAAACTTAAACATAAAATTGAAAAGAAAAATTTTAGAAGTTGAATTAATATGTAGAATATTTTTAGGGCAGAGGATATACGTTTTGTACTTGTGGGTCAAGGGGAACTACTTTTATATATAAAAGGACTATCGAAGCACTCTGTGGACAAGATGACTAAAGCATCAAATCTAATTACGGTTCCCCTCGGTTCGAGTCCAACTGGAGAGCGCTAATTTTTCTCGAATATGAATTATCGAATATTATTAGGCTGGTTGATGAAAATAAATGAATATATCATTTAATGAATAAACGAAGCGTCTACTCATATACGCATATCCACTAAAAATATCCTTTAAGTAATCTAAACAAATAAACGAAAAATTCTGCTCTACATAGACATATACCTTCTTGAATCAGGATGATCTCGGGATCGAAAAATACGACCTTCTTTTGATGCTTAAACATCCAGCATTGCAATTTGAGACCCAATGAGGCGGGAACTGTTAAAAAGTTTAATCTTCTAATCTTCTAAATAAATAAACGACAGATCCTGTCTAACCGTACGTGTGTCTAAAAGCGATCTAACTCGAGCCACACTTGCTCTACATAGACATATTATATCTTTTTGGAATCAGGGTGCTCTCGGGATAAAAAATACGACCTTCTTTTGATGCTTAAACATCCAGCATTGAAATTTGAGACCCAATGAGGCGGGAACTGTTAAAAAGTTTAATCTTCTAATCTTCTAAATAAATAAACGACAGATCCTGTCTAACTGTACGTGTCTCTAAAAGTGATCTAACTCGAGCCACACTTGCTCTACATAGACATATTATATCTTTTTGGAATCAGGGTGCTCTCGGGATCAAAAATACGACCTTCTTTTGATGCTTAAACATCCAGCATTGAAATTTGAGACCCAATGAGGCGGGAACTGTTAAAAAGTTTAATCTTCTTATCTTCTAAATAAATAAACGACAGATCCTGTCTAACCGTCCGTGTGTCTAAAAGCGATCTAACTCGAGCCACACTTGCTCTACATAGACATATTATATCTTTTTGAAATCAGGGTGCTCTCGGGATCAAAAATACAACCTTCTTCTGATGCTTAAACATCCAGCATTGAAATTTGAGACCCAATGAGGCGGGAACTGTTAAAAAGTTTAATCTTCTAATCTTCTAAATAAATAAACGACAGATCCTGTCTAACCGTCCGTGTGTCTAAAAGCGATCTAACTCGAGCCACACTTGCTCTACATAGACATATTATATCTTTTTGAAATCAGGGTGCTCTCGGGATCAAAAATACAACCTTCTTCTGATGCTTAAACATCCAGCATTGAAATTTGAGACCCAATGAGGCGGGAACTGTTAAAAAGTTTAATCTTCTAATCTTCTAAATAAATAAACGACAGATCCTGTCTAACCGTCCGTGTGTTTAAAAGCGATCTAACTCGAGCCACACTTGCTCTACATAGACATATTATACCTTTTTGGAATCAGGGTGCTCTCGGGATCAAAAGTACGACCTTCTTCTGATGCTTAAACATCCAGCATTGCAATCTGAGTCCAGATGATTAGAAGGAAATCACTGAAAATTCAAATTTTAAAATAACTGAAAAAAATTAGTTACTGTAAAAGTTTTCATTTATATTTATTTTAAAATAACACAAAAACTTTCTGAATTAAAAAATAAATTTTATTTCTTCAAAATATCAAACGAATCAGAGATAAATTGAGAGGTTTCGTGACAAGTAGTTCAATATAAGAACTGGGACATAACCCATTACTGTTTATAGGTACATACATAGTTTCCTTTTTTTTATTACCATACGGTCAGTTTTAGACCAACTGGAGTGACAGGGTTCAATCGATTTCTATTTACTCCTCAGATTAGGTCATTTGCAGTGGTGTGCAGTAATCTATTTTCGGGGTGTATGATGAAATTTGTTTGGCCTTGAAAAATATTGCGCCATCCGTGATGTCATCAGATTTTTATCACTCCTAGACACTGTTGTCTCGACTTTTGATTAGTTGTCCTACGACCATTGTCTGCGATGGACGTTACTCCAAGGAAACGAACGAAAATTGTAACGCTGCACGAACACCCTGTCAAGCCTTACAGATATTGTTGGCCTTTCAACTGTCAGTCGTGTCATCATGGTGAAGAAACAAACTGGATCTATCAGTCCAAAATGTAAAGGAAAATGCGGTCAGAAGTATAACAACGCCAAGAGACGAGGTATACGTGATCAGGGAAAGTGTAAAAGATCCTCGGCAGACATTATTTGTTGCTTCAATTAATTTGCACAAGAGTGTATTACACACACTAGACGACACACAAACTGTTGGGTTCTTTTTAAAAGCACTTCACAGTAGATCATTGTTCTCGGATTATAGCCCATCTTTAATTTGAAACGACTATTTAATGCAAATATTGCCTTACAGGAAAAAAGTTTAATTTTTTTAGAGCGGAATTGCGAACTGATATTACATTGAAGGCATTTCCATTCAAGTAAAAGTAGCCCCCGGGTGAAAATTTATACCAATTTTAGTTTTACAAAAAAAAAAAAAAAAAAAAATGTAGCAATCGCCTGATTACATAGATTCAATTTTATTGAAATTATGTATGGTGAGTTTCTCAGCGCAGCTTAAGTATGGTACAAGGCCGAACGTATGAGACGCCCAGTGAGGATTGAAGTCACTACTCAATTCTAAATGATTCTAGCGAGACAAGCTAACCATCACAACACGTAGAGGAGTGCAGTGGAAATAATGTATAGATGCCATTTTTATGGAGCTGACAATTTATACAGATTTTAGTTTACTATAATATAATTTTTAAAGTGAAGGTAATTAAAAAAGAATAAAGGTGAAGTAATTAAAAAAAATCAGCTGTCGTCTGCTTAGGTAAATTAAAATTTATTGAAATAATGTCTGGATGCCATCTTTATGGGCACTTAGTTTCAATATTTTCTAGATTTTTTTTCCAAAATAATAATTGTATGCTTTTATTATATATACATGTTTCATTCTCACATTTATTTAAAAATACATAACAATGGCAAACTAACGCGCATTTACTTATTAATTTACCATGAAGACGTGATACAATTTTACAGATATACAGATTAGGTGTTAAATTGACAAACAGACATAGCGTCTTCGCCGAACAAGTACTTGTCAGACATCAAAATATTTCTTTATAAAAATGTTATGAATTGTATACGTTGTTATGCATATATAAATTTATTTAGTAATATTGTAATGATGTATTAGGCAGGTTTATTTTTTCACACACATAAGAGTAGGAATATTATACAGAAGTATTTGTCTATATTCACCAACTGATATAAGAATATGTGTTGAAAACAAATAACGAATTTCTAATTAAAAATGCCGTAACCAACCCTCTCCAGAAAAAAACGGCCCTGGTTCAAAAACCCTTGTTTAATTTTAATTGAATTTAGCACTGCACTTGGCAGTGATTCAAGGTGCAATATGCTTCTAGATTGGCTGTATAATTTAAGCTGTATCTCTGGAGCATTATATATATATATATATATATATATATATATATATATATATATATATCCGAGTGAGTACAGAACGAGGAGAGAAAATAATTTTTTTTTCCCGTCCAAAACATTAATTTAAAACAGTGCTCGATATATGTTGGAATCCCAACATTGAAACAAACATGATTGTAGAGAACAGGACATATATAGAAAAAATTATGTACATGTTCTAAAACATAATTTATAATATATATATATATATATATATATATATATATAATCGCTTCAACCCAATCATGGTGGTATCGCCATTGGTGCGCAAGGGGCTACATAAGAGAAGAGTGAAAGTTTAAGCAGGAGGAGAGCGAAAAGAAAGACGAAGCGGTTACAGGGGGAGTCAGAGAAAGGGCAAAAAAAAATGGGAATACCGGTGTGAAGACAGTTGTGAGGGCAGAAATTGCATTTAAATTCTTGGAGATTGTAGCCATCAGGGAAGCAAGTATACAGAAAATAGTGGTAGAAACTAACGGATATATAGTCCACAGTTTGGTTATTATCAATTTTCATAAAGTTCAGAAGTAGAACTTTTAGAGAAAGATAGATAGAGAGAGAGAGAGAGAGAGAGAGAGACAGACAGACAGAAAGTTATTATTAGTGTTATAATAATAATATATGGAACTGCAATAATTACAGACCCATATGTTATTATTATAACACTAGTAATAACTCTCTCTATATCTATCTCTCTCTCTATCTCTCTCTCTCTCTCTCTCTCTCTATATATATATATATATATATATATATATATATATAGTATATCGAGGAAGCAAGTAATTTTCTAAACATATGCTATTAAATATAAGAGACAATGAATGTCTATTATGTTTACTCATGAGCCGTTCTAAACGTCATATTTTTGCTTTAATTTCAGTTGAAAATAAAGACAAAAATTTTCCAACATTTGGATAATTATTTATTGGTTTTCTTCTAAGCTTTCGGCTCACATGAGCCATCTTCAGAGAGGTAGTTTAAACTGAAATATTATAAAATCCACCATCACCGACGATTTTATTTTGTGTTGACATAAAACTCCGCTATATAGCATATGTTTAGGAAAAAAAAAAATATATATATATATATACACAATTCAGTAATGACGTGTGTATACGCCATATACATATAACACGCTAAAATTTCACCTGTCACGTTCCATGCACTTATGACGTAAAGAGTAAGGACTCCGACAGATACCAAATCGGTGGAGTTTCGATCCCGGCTGAGAACAAGTAGAAGTCTGGCTACGCTGATGAGCTGTGATACAGCGAAACAGGCTTCTATCTGGATGACTAATATATGTAGTCACATTTTAAAAATTTTCACTGGCATGAATGGTGGATTAGGTAAGTTTGACATATCATTGGAAAGTATCACAATAATCTAGATCTTATCCTGATAACAAACCTTAGGTTCCCTAAAAATGGTGGGCTATTGAACCGTAGAGATGAATTGACTGTTTTATATAAACATCGAAAATATTTTTCGTTAAAATTTAATTAATCATAATGTGTCATTTATAACTTGTGCTTCAATATAACTTAAAAATTAAAGTTAAATTTACTAAAACAAATAGTCCATAAAATACTAGTTGGGTTTGATAACTACCATATACCTTGGTATACTAAAATTATTCAGTTCAAATTCCAACCTAAAAAATTTCCAGCAGCACCTTAAAAATAAATCTTCAAATTTTATTAATTGCAATGTTTCATTGATAGCTTATGCTCTAATATAACTTTAAAATTATTTTACCAAAATAAAAGATACACACAATACTAAATTTGTTTTTTAATCTATAATATAACTTAGTATACCATAATTATTAAATTCCTGATTCTAAACATTAAAAAAATATCATGAAGTTCAGCCTGCTGTAAAAGATTACTGTTTGCCCATTTAAATAATCTATATTCCGACAATGTATTTTACCCAATGATTAATTTACCCAGACAAAATAATTTTAAAAAAATACAATGTTTAATTTATATCTTATGTTCTAACAACTTAAAAATTCATAATTATTCATAATTATTTTACTGAATAAAAGACTCACACAATACTTAATTAGTTTTCTTAACTAACAATAGACTTTAATATATAATAAATATTTAATCATAATTATAACATAAATATTTCAGCACTTTTACTCATGTAGTAATTAAAAAAGAAAATCCAACTTGCTGTTAAAAATTATTTACGCATTTAAAAATTGTGTGGTTCTACAATGTACCTTACTCAGACAAAATAAAATTCTTTAAAATTTAACTAATAACAATGTTTCATTTATAACTTATACTCTAACATAAATAAAAAAATGAAATGAAAATTATTTTAATAAAATAAATGACCCACCCTTAATTGTTGTTCTTATTACAATAAGAGTAAGAATACCATAATTATTTCATTTTAATTCTGACCTAAATATTCTATCCCTTTTACTCATAGATAGTAGTGAAAAAGATCTATTGTTAAAAAAATCTATTGTAAAACAACCTAAAAAATCCAACCTAAAATCCAACCTCCTCTTAAAAATTATTGTCTACCCATTTAAAAAAATCTAAGGTCCCATTATGTATCTTAGACAAATTTAAAAACTGACATATCTAGATCCAAGCCATCCTGCCCTCTTTTATAACCCAAGTATTAAATCTCCATGGTTACATAATTCTGAATGAACAATATGGACACACATAAAGCATTTTTCTCCAACTACCACTCCCTATTTTTCTAAATAACCATGAATTCATCTTATATTTTCAAAATAAATCATTTTCACCATTTATTGTAACATATCACCTGAAGAGGAACAGTTTTGTTCTGAAATATGAACATTTTTGTGCAGTGATATTATGCTTTTATAAACCATTGTATTAAGAAAATTACAATATATATATATATATATATATATATATATATATATATATATATATATATATGTGTGTGTGTGTGTGTGTGTCCTGTCACACTCAGAAAGATTATGTTTTTTTTTTCTTGTCTTAATGTAAGACACTCAATAACAGATACATCAATATATATGTTACCGCCATTTTTGACGGCATATCGATATAAATACTTTGCCGTCAATTTTGACTGCACGGGCACATTCGTATATATATATATATATAAATATATATATATATATATATATATATATATATATATGGCGGGAAGTAGTGTAATAGATAATTTTTTATTTTATTTTTAATACCTGTGAATCAAATATCCTAGCAGTGGACCTAGCAATTAATTTAATATAAATTACTCCGCCTAATGTCGGCAGAAAACGTGAACTGAAGAAAGTGCGAACAGTTACTCTTATGATTTGGTTTTTTTTTTTTTTTTTTTTTTTTTTGTCAAACTGGTTGTCAAACTTTCCGTTGAAATATTCCCCTCTTTTCTCTCTACTTTTTCAGCTTTTTTCTTGCTCTCACCATCAATTCATTTTCTACTTCCTCTACCATTTGTCTTTCTTTCTTTACCACCCTGGTTTCGCCACGTTAGCTCATTTTTCTCCTATCTTTCTTAATTTTTCACAATCTCATTTTTGTGGGGGTTGTTTTTGGGAGGGTGGTATTTTCAAAAGTGTTTGATTGAAACACTTCTGGCAAATTGAAAACCATTTTTGTCATATGTCGTCAACTCCTAATACCAGATAATTTTTCTTTGGGTGAAAATCACTAACAGTTAAAATATTCCTCATGGTAATGTTAGCAGTCTACTTACGATGAAACATTAGGCGTTCATTGACCGAGCAACTATTTTCGGTTGAATTTTATAAAATATTTATTTTATGACACTTTTGTTCTTTTTTTTTTTTTTTTTTCACAATTCCAGTAATTTTTATCGCTCCTTCTATCACTGATTGGTGTCTCCTTTTTAACATTCTATTGCGTTGTGGTGCAATGGATATCGGCTCGGAATGAGATGTCAAAGAGCCGAGTTCGAATATCAGTTAAATACATTGCATTCACTATGCGTAAATACACTTGAAAATGGTATAAATCTAATTCTAGGTATGGGCTGAATAACAGAACAGATTGGGTTCTATAGCTTTGCTTGGCAACCAGTCTACCGCAAGAGCAACTTGCTGTGGGAAAATCTTCTTTCGAGTCAGTCATCTCTTCCGAGACATGATCGCCTAAATATGTATCACATGACACTTAACTGATTTAAAATGGTGTAGAATGTTAAAATCTAGATTATGTCATCATTCTCTCTTCAAGTTAGATGTGCTATTCATTTTAATAATTACTGAATTTGACGCTCAAGGGACATATTAAAGGTAAGAGAGGCTATGAAAGCTGCGCATGACCTACCTAATGAGCTTGGGTAAATGGCTGTTAGAACAGTAACTGGAAGGAAAGATGAAAAAACAAACCTTAAAAAGAACTACAATGAATAGGAAATTGTTGAGCGCCATGATCTTCTACACCCTAAAAAAACAATTTACATAGAAAAAAACAAACAATGCTGAGTTGATGAAGGGGGGTTTTTTTTTTAGAAAAGAACTGAACTAAATTTTGATAAATAATCTCCAGAAAACAATATTTTCTTCCGGCAGTTTTAAATAAAATAAAATTGGAGGGGAAGTGAAATATTATTTTACGCGCATGCAAAAGTTCCCAGCGCTTTTTTTCCCTTTTTTTTCAATAAAAATCTAGGGATTAAATAGTCGTAAACGTTTTTTCTTTTGTATTTATAAACGGAAACTTTCATTTAAATATAGTTTTTTCAATATGTTCAGGCATATGAAGACAAAATTAAATAAATTTTCAACAAACTATGTGCGCACAAAAGATCAAAGTACGGCGAATGAAAAAAAAGTTTCGATTTAAGGAAAAATTGAAAATGTTATTTTTATGATTAACTTCAAGGAAATGTGTACCAGTCGGTGAGTATAAACGTTTAATCTTGTAAACAATAATATATTTTAAGTGTAGCAGGATGTATATCAAAATATGTCAGGAAAAGCATTCGGAGGAAACAAAATATATGCGTTTATCTTCAAGAAAATCACATAGAAATCATATTATTTTGGTGCTGGTACATTATGTGATCTACACGCCGTTATGATCTACATCTTAAATCTAGAAAGACTTGTGATCTACATTCAAAATTGTAGTGTACAAACGATAAATGCTGCTCGGTTTAGTATATAAACCAAAGCAACTGGAAGTCGAGTAAAAATATGTAGTTTTTACGCAATAACAGGCGGTATTCCTCAAATGCGGTGGCTTTAATTGACATTTGAACTTGTCATATACCTTCTAAGTAATCTGACCTCTGAATGTCCGTTTGAAGGTTTCTGAAATGTAGATGCCACTGTTTGTTCTTTTTTTTTTAACTAGTAATTATGATAGATAGATAGATAGATAGATAGATAGATAGATAGATAGATAGATAGATAGATAGATAGATACGAAAAGGACGTGAACAGTGAAAAGGATAGATAGATAGATAGATAGATAGATACGAAAAGGACGTGAACAGTGAAAAGGATAGATAGATAGATAGATAGATAGATAGATAGATAGATAGATAGATACGAAAAGGACGTGAACAGTGAAATAGATAGATAGATAGATAGATAGATAGATAGATAGATAGATAGATAGATAGATACGAAAAGGATGTGAACAGTGAAAAGGATAGATAGATAGATAGATAGATAGATAGATAGATAGATAGATAGATAGATACAAAAAGGACGTGAACAGTGAAAAGGATAGATAGATAGATAGATAGATAGATACGAAAAGGACGTGAACAGTGAAAAGGGTAGATAGATAGATAGATAGATAGATAGATAGATAGATAGATAGATACGAAAAGGACGTGAACAGTGAAATAGATAGATAGATAGATAGATAGATAGATAGATAGATAGATACGAAAAGGACGTGAACAGTGAAATAGATAGATAGATAGATAGATAGATAGATAGATAGATAGATAGATAGATAGATAGATAGATAGTGAACAGACTGAGGTAGATAGATGTGAATAAACTGATCTCGAAAGATTGACATAGACAAGTAAGGAACAAACTGATATAGATAAATAGATAAATAAGAACAGACTGATATAGATAGATATGAACAAATTTATATACATAGATGAAACTGAACAGATAGATAGATAGATAGATAGATAGATATTATTTATTTATTATTTATTTATTAAATTGTATTAGTTTTTCACATGTTCTCACGTAATGATATATATGTATGTAGATAGATAGATAGATAGATAGATAGATAGATAGATATTATTTATTTATTATTTATTTATTAAATTGTATTAGTTTTTCACATGTTCTCACGTAATGATATATATGTATGTAGATAGATAGATAGATAGATAGATAGATAGATAGATATTATTTATTTATTATTTATTTATTAAATTGTATTAGTTTTTCACATGTTCTCACGTAATGATATATATGTATGTAGATAGATAGATAGATAGATAGATAGATAGATAGATATTATTTATTTATTATTTATTTATTAAATTGTATTAGTTTTTCACATGTTCTCACGTAATGATATATATGTATGTAGATAGATAGATAGATAGATAGATAGATAGATAGATAGATAATACGCCTTACTAATAAGCCTGCGTTCTGGAAACTTTAGATCTTGTAGATCACAGGCTATACAAGAAACATTCATGTATATCACATACTGTACCAGCACCACTATTTCTTTATGGATAGAGTTAAAAGTAAAAATTAAGTGTACAACCACTTAACATAAACCATGTTTTGTCTCGTGAATGTCAAGTTTATTCTTTTGAATTAAAAATATTTTAGTGACGCTGGTTCACCAATAAAACGTGTTAAAGCATATGTTTCCAAATTAAAAGAGACACAAAAATTCATAAGCGACATCAAAAAATTACCATAAAAAGAAGACATCTTCTGGCTAAAATTTGTTATACACCATTTAAAAATACTCACACTATACGGACTATTAAAAACACGTAAACGGATATGCGTTGTGGTGCATTGGATATCGGCTCAGAACGAGAAATCGGGAAGCCGAGTTCAAATTCCAGCTGAATTCATCGCATTTACTTATGCGCAAATACCCTTGGGAAAGGTATTAATCCGTCTATTCCTTCCAGTTATGGGTTAAATAACAGGACAGATTGGGTTCTATAGCCTTGGTCGGCAACCAGTCTACCGCAGAAAGCAATGGCAACCTACTGTGGTATAATCTTCTGCCCAGTCAGTCATGTCTCATTCGAGACATGATCACCCAAGCGTGTATCACGTATAGCACTTAACTGACTGAAACCTATCATATCAGGAATAGGCAGCGACCCACATGAAGTAATTGGCAAACTAAGCAAAATAAAAAAAAACACCACTCCTTGGCACAATCAGTCCGTCACATCCAAAAAAAAAAAAAAATGTGTTGATCTCATAAGGGTTAAAAAGATTAAAAACCATCAAGGACAGTTATATATATATGACCAGTTTATATATATATATATATATATATATATATATATATATATATATATATATGCAGTTTATATATATATATGACCAGTTTAGACACAAAACCTTTATACACTAACACCCCTATAGAGAAGTACCTAAGCCTACTAAAACACACACTTAACAAAAACAAAATTACTTTTCCCTACACATAAAATCATAAAACTACACCATCTAATCACTAAGCAATATTTCTTTACTCTTGATTACCACTTCTATAGACAAAAAAATTTGGTTTACCGATGAGATCGCTTCTAAGCGACGTCCATGCTTGTCAACTTTTAAAAATCTTGCACCACCAAATTCTTCTTATTTCAGATACATAAACGACTCCGTACTAACATATCCATAAAATACTAATACCAGAGATCTTGTCAAACAACTTAACAAAGTTGAATTTACAATAGACTTCACATTTAAAACTGAAACTAAGTATACTATTCCCTTCCTAGATATCATGTTACACAAAATCAATAACGAACTTAATTTTAACGTCTACAGAAAAGCTACCAACAAAAATGATCTGATCAATTTCTATTCAAACCATTCTTCTAAAACCAAATCTTGTATAATTATAGTTTTCAATTTAAGAGCAGAAAGAATGTGAAGCCCCCAATATTTATCCAATGAAGAAAAGTACACAGAAAACACATTCAAAAACTTATAATACATATATATATATATATATATATATATATATATATATATATAAAGACTACTAGCATGAAGAGACCTGCGTGGTCGAAACCTTGGTAGCAAGTAAGTGGTGTGTGTGTGTGTGTGTGTGTGTTAAAGAACAAAACACACACCACTTACTTGCTACCAAGGTTTCGACCACGCAGGTCTCTTCATGCTAGTAGTCTTTATATATATATATATATATATATATATATATATATATATATTATAGGTACCGGCAGACATTTTCGACACCTAAATTTTAAAGTAAATTTTTATAAATAAAGTTTTTTTTTATCCTGAAACCTTCATTTTTAACTGTAGTTCAAAAGTGAAATGATTAAATTTATTATTTCCAGTAAGCAAAATCCTCTGATATATTTCAAATAGAAATCACATTGATTGAGATCTCAAGTCTTTTCAAAAGGTATTATTTGTTCTTCCATTTTTGACTGATAGACAAGTTTGCAAAAAACATCAGTTCTCGGTTTAAAAACCTTGCAAAAATAAAATACTTTTGCAAGAATTCTCAAATTAATATATCTTTCAAGAAAAAAAAACAGTGCTAAATATTTATAGTAGTATTTGGTGCAACGCTGATGAAAAATAAAAAGACGATTTTTAACCAAAATTTCGAAAGGATTGAAAATGTTTAAATGATTTAAATGCTTAGTCTTTTCTCTTAATTATAATAAATATTTTAACAATAAAACTTTGTTTTTATCATATTTGGAACATTTTTGCATCATGCTATACTGGTATTTTAATGAACCAGTAAAGTTTTCAAAATTTTAATCCATATATATATATACACTACCGGCCATAATTATTAGGCGACCCCAGATTTTTTTAAAATTGATGTATTTCATACTATTTTTAGTATTATTGCCAAGTGGATAATTCTAAATGAAAATAGAATGGTTCTTTTGTTATTATTACTTTGCAAAATTTCACAAGGCAGCCAGGAATCTTTTGCTTCGGCCAGCCAAGAAGCTTTTGCTTCGGCCAGCCAATAAGAAGAAGAGACTAGCATGGGGATGAGACAACAAAAACTGGACACCAGAACAGTTCATTTGATGCACATGTTATTGTGCAGTATTAAAAAAGAGCAATTCTATTTTCTACAATATAATTGTATTGAAAAGTTTCTACAATATTATTGTATTGAACTCTATTTAATACAAATGTGCACTGGCCAAATTTTATTAAGACCAAAAATTAAGTAATTAAACAGTCAATCAATCAATATATATGTATCTATATATATATATATATACTAGCAGTATAGCCCGCCGTTGCTCGGATGTAATGAAAGCTTTAAAACTAATCCATGGTCCTGGAGCTCAGACTCTTTGGACGTTGGCATGAAAGACTAAAAAGCAATAGTTGTTTCCAGTTAAAGCGAAACCGTAGACTGAAAGAAAAATGCATGGATGTAAGTCAAATTTTGATTTCCTGGTATCGATATCAAATAAGTTTTTTTCGTCGTAAACTGAATTTTTAACGCTAAATAAGTCCTCTGAGTAAATGGTATCATGGCTGAGACTAAGAACTACAATTATACCTACTTAGAGCCAAACCCGAAGCAAAAACTAAAATAAAAGGGCTGAAAAAATACAGACATACAGGCAGATAAACAGCCACACACACAAACATCTTGCCTTATATATATATATATATATATATATATATATATATATATATATATATATATTAGAACTGCAACTTTGAAACTTCTGAATATCGTTTCTTGTGTCTTTGTCTATGAGTGTATCAAATTTGATTAAAATCGGACCACTCCTTCTATAACCCGATTTTTTTCGATTATCAATTTTTGATAATTATCAGGGGTACCTCGACACAAAACCCAGCTAAGAACACTCGCAGACGCTTATAGTACAACTGTGTAAAACTTCAAGAAAATCGGTTTAGCCGTTTCGGAGTCTATAGGTAACGGATACACACACACACACACACACACACAGACAAAGTTTCATTTATAAATATGTTTATATATATATATATATATATATATATATATATATGTATATATATTAAACAAAACTTCGAAACCGACGTATGCCGTATAGCTATTTCAGGGAGGAAAAACCTCACTTTTTCAGCGGCAAAATTCGTTTATTATGCGAATGCAGTACAAAATTCATTTACCGGAGATTTATTCAAAAAGAAAATCATACCTGGAAGTTTACATGAAAGAAGAAGAAAATAGTTAAAATAAGAAAAAAAATAATGCAATATTTCCTTTTTCTGTGCCTTTCCTTTTATTCCAGTAGTAGAATTTAAAATCATTTTATCCTTACAATAATAAGACGATATTATTTTAAATGGAAAACTTTAAAAAAAACTTTCGACGGCTGTCTGGCATGATTTTTTCCTTTGTACTTCTGTCTCTCCCCTCATCTCTTCTTTAACTCTTTCCCTGTCTTCCCCGTTGTTTTCTTTTCCTCTTCTTTCTATTTTCATTTTCCCCCATTTACTTTCCAACAACACGCTTATTTTTTGATTTTTTAACATAGTAAAAATCATTTTCGATGATCAAGTACTGAATCCTTGTCGCCGTCTATATTTTCTTTTATTTTACCCTCCTTCCCTCCCCTTCGTATCAATGTCTATACGAAAACCTAACATAAACAACTTTCCTTTTTTAACACCCCTCCAATTATTCGTTCTTATTTTACGTTACTTTTTTTACTTTTTTTTCCTTCATCTTTGATGAGATTGTCCAGCATTTACTGCCATATTGAAGAACTGACATCACATAGCAATCTAGTACCCTCTTCTTTGCTTCTAGTAAAATTTTTCGGTCTCTAAATACACTACTCAGCTTCTGGAATGCGTCCTTCGCCATGCCAATTCGCCTTCGTTCTCTGTGTCGCACTTTCGGTCTTCTGCTAGAACACTTTTCAGGTTTTTGCATTTTTGTACCTGCTTGATTTCAGTATCTCCTACCTGTATTTGGCATTTTGGGTTTCTCTTTTTGCTGATGACCACACATTCGATTTTCTTGCAATTTATTTGTAGTCCTTTCTTTTCACTCTCTTCAACCACCTTCTGTACCTTGTAGTTTCCTTTCCATATTTGCTATCAGCACTGTATCATCTGCATACCTTATGTGGTTCAAATTGTAGCCTCTGATGACAAATACAGGCATAACATCTAGGGCCATCAAAATAGTCTCGCTGTACAAGTAGATCCAGTGAAAAGACATATCCTTGTCTTTCGACAATTTCTATCTGTGTATATCTGCTGAATTTGTTACCTGTCCATGTGCAGGCAGTTTGCTACCACTAAAGATTCTTGATTACTCTTATATCTTTCCAAAAATGTATTCACAAACTCGTATTTGAGTAGATACTATGTTTTTTATAGTTAATATATCTACCGGCCTGAATAATGAAGAAATCTTGTTAGGAAGATATCTGTCCTAGAGGACGCAGGTTCGAATCTTGACGGAGGACGCATAATTTTTTAGTAAGATATCACACTTGTTCGGGCGGTTAAATACAAATAAATATATTGTTAAATTATAAAAAGAAAGACTCAAAAAACAGAGTATCCACTTATATACGAGTATCCATTAAAAAATAATGCTTAAACAAATTATATATATTTTCTAAAAATATACTGTTAAATATAAGAGACAATGAATGTCTGCTATGTTTAATCATGAGCCGTCGTATTTTGGCTTTAATTTCAGGTGAAACTAAAGACAAAAATTTTCCAACATTTAGATAATTTTTTTATGTTAACGTCCTTGTAACCTCTCTGAAGATGGCTCATGTGAGCCGAAAGCTTAGAACCAACTTAATAAGAAAATTATCCAAATGTTGCAGAATTTTTGTCTTTATTTTCACCTGAAATAAAAGCCAAAATACGATGTTTAGAACGGCTCATGATTAAACATAATAGACATTCATTGTCTCTTATATTTAACAGTATATGTTTACAAAATTATCTGCTGCCTCGATTCACTAAATATATATATATATATTATGTGTGTGTGACTATATGTTTCAATTGATTAACTTTTTAGGTTTTGTTCCCTTTGCACTAATTCCTCATGGAATCTAGCTATAGTTTAAATATGCGGACAAACTGAACACTTTTATCTTGGTTGAGTTCCAATTAAGAGAAATTCTGAATTGAAATCTGAGAAGTGCGATTTTGAGGCTACCTGACCCACTGTGGTACATTTATCCGTTATCAGTTCTTCAGAGAGGAAACAAAAGCGTGGCCGGTTTTACATGTGCCATCACATCTTAAAAAAAGGTGAGTTGGGAGCAAATGTGGATCGGAATCCAACAGTTTTTTTCTGGTAGGCTTGAAATTCGTTAATTTCTTGAAACATTAAAAAATCGAATGCATGGGAAACAAGACTGACAAATGAAATCAAACTACACAAAAGCAAAAATACCAGAATTTCTTTCTTCTTACCCATATTTCATTCTTTGATGAAAAATGTTAGATTGATAAACCTTTCATATTTATTCTTTATAATATATATATATATATATATAATATTGCAATTTAAAAATGACAGTTGATGTTATAGACTTCTGAGAGGAAGCAAAATTCAATAGCCTTTCTCAGTTTTTTAATCATGATGTTGTCAATGTACACCATTAGTTCTTATCCTAAGCTATTACAATAATAAAAAAAATGAATTTGAAGAAGTTAAGGAAACTTGTAGGGGGAAAATAGAAATCCATTATTACGATAACACTTGAGCGAAATTCGGTCGAAAATGCAGCGCTGTTTAACAAAATAGACTTCATTTAGTGAACTCGATTTCTAAGGAAAAATGCTTACTAGTAACATCTGCTATTTTTGGTTTTGAGAAAGGGGTGAAATTATCAACTATCCTGCAAAATATGGTACGTGCTTGTAACTGAATGAAATTTACACTCGCTTAAAAAAGAGTAATTTTTCAGGGCACGAAACACTGTAGTACAGTGATCTGCACAAATCTGCAAGACATTGATATGCAGTAGGTGCCAGTGTACAAAATATTTAAACTTTTATCAGCACAGAGATAAAAGAGTCCTGCGCCCGATGAGAATTGAACGAACATCTTATAGCAGCAATAATTTATGAGAGTATATTGCATATATATATATGAGAAAAATTAAGGCAGACACGTTATTTCATGGTAAATCGGAAGTATAGGCCTATTTGATGCCAACCATCATCAACTTCCGTCTTATATTTGCTCTGTATGTATTTATATACATATATATTTAGAGATCTCTTAGAGAGTTATCCTACGAATGTATATACAGGATACCTCTCCTTTGGATTCTTCTATATCTACACCGCATGCTGATATATATATATATATATAGGTAGCAAATTTTATTGTAGGCATATCAGATTGAATAAATTGCAAACATTGTGTCTGCTTAATTTCAATAAAATATGTTGGTACTTGAAATGTTTGAAATATGCACCAGATGATTGCATAACGCATGAAATTCCGAGTCGTGCCATCAACGTAAGACAATATATATATATATTTACGCTCTCACACCCTGATTAAGTATTCTGGAAGAATGGTAGACTTTGGAAAAACTAGTTACTCTAGCATCTACGCATCGTTCATTCAGTAAAGAATTAGAGCATTGTAACTATCTGGCGTATGATACGTCATACGCTAAAAGTTTGCATTCTTCTACCGAGCGCCCATAGCTCAGAGGTAGAATCGCCGACTGACGCCAATTAGGTGGGGTTTCAATTCTGGGTAATAGCAATCGGATGTCTCACCGTTCTGATGAGCTGTGATACAGCGAAACAGATCTCTCTGCGGATGACTATATATATATATATATATGTATATATATAAGAATAAATTTAAGAGCCAACAGACCTACCTAGGTTTCACCTAACGGCTCGTCAGGGTAAGCCGACTTACCCTGACGAGCCGTTAGGTTAAACCTAGATAGGTCTGTTGGCTCTTACTTAGATTTATTCTTATTTGTTGCTCTACTATTGTATTGAGGGCTTTAGTGTTAGGGTTCTCGTCTCAGGGTTTTTTTCTTTTCTACGAGTATTTTGACGTATGTTCAAGTACTTAGTTTGTTTCTTTTTTTATTTCCCCCTTTTTCCCCTCCAAGTTTGTTCTCGGTGGGTTTTTCGAGACGAACTGAAATATATTATAACAATTATTAGTATTGTTATTATATATATATATATATATATATATATATATATATATATATATATATATATATATATATTATACATAAATATATATATATATGTATACATAAATATATATTTATATGTATACATAAATATATATTTATATGTATACATATATATATATATATGTATACATATATATATATGTATACATATATATATATACATATATATATATATATGTATACATACATACATATATATATATATATATATTTATTTATTTATTTATTTTTTTAATCATTTCACCCCAAGCAAGGCGGTTACGCCACTGATGCTCAGGGGGCTACGTAAGAGTAAGATTGGAAAAGAGAAAACCGAAACCACATCCTAAACAGGGAACAAGGGATGAGCCTCTACACCTGTTCAATAGACGTGGGTGGAATGTGAACCGGGCGATAGTTTAGTCTATCTACTCCAATTGAAGAAAAAAAAGAGTAAAAGAGTGGAAAAGAGTAAAAGATTGGCAAAGAGAAAACCGAAACCACATCCTAAAGAGGGAACAAGGGATGAAAAATATAATAAAGTGTATTCTGTATTGAATTACTGAAACAGCCTGTACTTTGTGAAGTCAATGGTACCTTATATATATATATATATATATATATATATATATATATATATGGTTTCTCACAATATATATATATATGTATACATATATATATATATATGCATATATATATATATATATGTATACATATATATATATGTATACATATATATATATATATGTATATATGTGTGTGTATATATATATATATATATATATATATATATATATATATACAAGGTTTCTCACAAATGTATACACACTTTTACAGTATATAGATGAAGTCAGTTTACATTATTTTCAGATTTACACGTTAGTATTACTAATACCCCCAAGCTTAGCTTTGAAGAGAGAAAGTTTATCATGAAATGCTACTGGAAGTACGCAAATGCAGTTGATGTTCAAAGGCGATATAGAAGAGAGTTTAATTCAGATCCACCCACTCAGCTGACAACCTCACGAATTCAAGTTAAGTTTGGAGCTGATGGTCATGTAGACGATATACACAAGAACCGTCCCGGAAGACTACGAATATCAACTACGCCCCGTGAAGTAAGAAAGGACGATGGAAAGTTTGAACAGAAGTCCAAGAATCCTATCGGAAACTTGATTTCTGCTTGTGATTCCACGGCATCGCGCTGTCAGCAATATCTGGAACATAGCGATCAATTTGAAAAAATGCGATTACAAAATTATTTAAATTAATTATAACATATAACATTAAGTGCATTAACATCATCATCAATATAAATATCGATCCAATTAGTCTATCTTTCGAGATGCACCCGATTCAAGATAAAAAATGAACGAAAGATTTTATTGAACCAGTTGCTAAGTTTGCTGATAAGAAAGTTGATGCAGGGTGTCGTATTAGACAGTTTTTTTTCCAGAATCTATCTTACCGTTGTAGTGCAGTGGATATTAGCTCGGAACAAGAAATCGGGGAGCCGATTTCGAATTCCTGTTGAATTACTGCGGGATAATCTTTTGCCCAGTCAGTCATGTCTCTTTCGAGACATGATCGCCCAAGCGTGTATCACGTATGGCACTTAACTGACTGACTGACTATTATTCGCTTTGAATATTGTCATCGCATATAGTTCGGTACTTGTGTTATATAATTACATTTTCTAAAAAAGAATCGGCAATATTATTGGTCCTGATCTAGCATCTCTGCTTCAATCATTTTCTTACAGCCGTAATAATGTTTTCTCCTGTGCCTTTTCTATAAATACTTTCATGAGAATTGTTCGAATGAACTCTTCGCTATGGTACCTAGACTTTATGAATTTAAGTGCAGTACGAGATTAGCAGCAAATTTTCATCAACTTACAGTTGTATTGGCTTGATGTAGCCGTAAGTTCTATGCTAACAGTTTCTTTTTTCGCACCTCTCACTTGTGGAACTCTTTGGGTTCTACTGTCTTCTTGAAAACTCTTCTGTTGTTTTCACACTTTAAGAATGTTTCTGTTTTCTTGTTCTTTCAGTTATACATTGTGTCTTAGGGGTTTTGTTGCCTTGTTTGGGGTGAAATAATTAAAAAATTGTTTGTTTTTTTAGTTTTTTTTTTTGTACTTTCTTTCAGTTTAAAAATACCATAAATGAAATTGTTAAAGAACTTTAAATTAAATTATGTATTTTTTTTTCGTTCTTTAAACTTTTAGCATTTTTGGTCAAAGTTAAAAGACGCCCGCTGTTTACTCAAAATGGATAAAATCAGTAATATTAAAAAAATAAAATAAAAATAAGAAAAAAATTACAATTTCGACCATTTTGGAAGGTTTTGATTATCCTGATGGGACAGGATAACGTCTACATGATAAGCAAATACGAAGTATTTTTTCTTCAACGTGCTCTATCCCCACAGGGCGTAAACCATTATTGCGCTCCACAACTTCCCCACAAATATCATTTGTGTTTCTTAGCAATGCTTGTCTTTTTACTCACTCTCTAATTCCCTGTAGTGCCATCCATTTACACAAGCTCTCTGTTTCCCTTGTTTCTCCAAGACTTCCTTCTTCACCATGTGTCCCAGAAATTACAACTGCCACTCTCTAATTACTTTTGGTTTAACTTTTTCTTAAAATTGAATTGTTTCTTACGTACTCCTTCCACATGACAGTAAAACAACGGTTCCCTTACCATCACCGAAGTTAAGTAACATCGAACCTGATTAGTACCTAGATGTTTGATCTAGATGTTTGACTCATTGCTGCAAGCTTTGGTGTGCAGGTGATGTAATGAATAATGGCCCGGAATTCTAATTCGAAGAGTTCAGTTCCAATTCCAATCGAATTCACTATGTTCTCTTATCCGCGAGTACCCTGGGGATAAGGATGAATCCAACTTCCATAATTATGGTTTAATTAATAGAGCTTGTATTACTACATCAGTACTATCGACAAAAAATTCTTACAAACTAAAAATATTTTCTGGCCTTAAATAACCCGAAGAAGGTTGATAAACCGTAAAAAACGTATCAATCAATGATTGACCGAACAGTTAGCATCACAATTGGTTGAAATTTATAAATTATTTCTCTTAAAATGTTTTTTTTTTTTGGTGTGGGGGGGGATTAACATCTATAAGTTTACTGTTATGATTTCTGAGTATCGATGGGAGGGTTTTTTTTTCCGAACCCCTTCTTTAAAGTTGTGCGGAAAGTGAGCATCTTTTCTTTTCTAGTTATCTTTTCTATTTTATTTAGTTGTTTTTGTTGAAGGTTTTCAAGTGATGTAGTTTTTTTTTATATTGTAAAGATTTACAGCGCCAGTCTATAGGATCTAATAAAGGATTGTCTTCTTTAAGACAAAAATTATTCACTTTATTTTACATGACTGATCAAGAAAAACATTTTTATTTACATATTTGTTGCCACATTCCCGACGTTTCGGCCGTTGTACGCTTCGACCAAAACTCACTAAATCTTTTGTTCACCACTGCCGCCTGAATCTATCTCGCAGATACACAAATCAACCATCCGACTGTGCATAGAATACTGTTGTCATATCTGGTCAGGCGCTCCTGCTGTTCATCTTAGTGTTCTCGACAGGCCCCAAAGAAGAATCTGTAATTGGTCCCGACGTCGCTTGACTCCAACCACCTTCTCACAGGTGAGATGTGGTTTCCCTCTGTCGCTCCTCAAATATTTTCATGACTTCTTCTCCGACAAACTTAGGCCACTGGTGCCCCCTCCACAAGAATTTACTCGTGCAAACAAACTGGCAACAAGGTCCCACCCTTTTACAGTTAAATCAACCAAATATAGGCGACAATTCTACTCCATCAGATTTTTTTCTCGCACTTCCCGTCTGTGGAATTCTCTTCCATATATTTGATTTCCTGACAGCTACAACCTCTAGGAATTTAAATGCAATGTCAATTCCCATCTCTTATCCACTTGACTCCAGTTCTTTCTACACCACCCAATATATCTTGTTTTTTTCCTTTCTCTCTACTTTCGCAACAGTCTTTACACCTGTGTTCCAATCTTTCTCTTTCCCTTTCTCTTTCACCTCCTGTATCTGTTTCGTCTTACACAATGCCTAGGGTAGCACAAACTGGCAAACCCTACCATACTAGTCAGAACTATGACAAATCGAACTGAGTGGGGTTAGTTGGTTGGTACACAGTGTGCAGCGAATTCTGAGAGTAATGGATTTTCTTTGTTTAAAAATTAATATAAGAAAAAAAATGAAAATAAATACGGTTGCAAAAAATAGAAATGTGTAAATGTCTCTTCGCTCGTAGATCCCCTAGAGAGACAAGCTACCACGTTGTGATGGGTGGTTGGCAAACTTGTTGACAACAGTCTTTTCTATCCCAACATCAGCTTCCTCCAAGAAACTATGTGCTACCAAAACTATGTCTCTTCATTAGAAGAAATCTGTATTTGGTAAGTAGCAAAACGGGACAGCTCGATAGAAAGAAGTGAAAGAAAAAACTTAACAGGAAAGGAAGAAAATCTAGAGGCATAGAATGAAAAGAAAGAATACACCCTCTAGAAAGCAACACTTTTCACATTATTGGGCTCAAGTTTCCCACTGACATGAAGTTGAGTGATGTTACTGAATCAATAGCCAGGTCTACTGCTATGAAAGTTTGTTCACTGTGTAATATTAAACAATTCTCGTAAGAACCCATCTTGTACGTTTAAAAATCTACCATTCGACCGTGAATTCAATGCTGCTGCCATATCTGGTCTGGTGCTGCTACTATATATCTCGAGCTTCTTGACAAAATTCAAAGAGCGACCTGTAATGTAATTGACCCTGATCTGGCATCTCGGATCCAGTTAGTTTCGAACAGTGACGTGGTTTGTCGTTTCTGTAAATATTTTCATGGAAACTGTCCTTGATGCATTAATCTGAGTGTGCTACTAGATTAGAAATTAGGTCCCTCAGTTTTAGTGTTGAACAATCTTGATGGAACCGTATGTTCATATCCAACTGTTTTTCGTTAGCACTTCTTGCCGATGGAACGCTTTTGCTGTATCTTGCTTCTTTGCCAATTACTATCCTTAACAATATAAATGCAACGCCAATCACCATTTTCCTAAAACCAGTTCCTTTATTAACCTTTCTCGTCAGTAAAGTTTTCTCATTGTCTTTCATTCCCAGTGACATGCTGCATTTTAGCTGCATTATCGTCTGCATTTGGATGAAAAAAAAAAAAATTGACATTGTTAAAATAATTAATTTCAAAATTTCATCCAATTTTTCAGTTAACGTAAAAGCTAGACGATGCGAATATTCGTCCGACTCTCAGATTAATCAAGAATAATTTACTTAGATTTTCTGAAAATATTTAGTTTCTTTATTCTCTCCTTCCATAATTTCCCGGAAGTCGCTGTTCACTTAATCTCTTTCGACATTGTTCGTAATTATTTTTAGATTTCGCTCTTACATTTCCATCTACGAAGTTTGCAAATTATCATTTCATACCAGCACTGATTGACCGTCCATTCGGATTTGTCAATTATATCCAATCAGCATTCATTGTTGGCTCGCATTTCTTCTGGTAAATCGTCCTAATTCTACGCCTTCTACTAATTATGACTCCACTTGGCTTTGACACCTGTTCTGATTTGACAAGTCACACGCATGCCCACAATGTTTCCGCTATTCTCTTTTAAAATCGCTTTCATTTCCCCCTCTAGAATTAACAGTTTGTCGTATCTCTCATTGGATATCCACCAGTTTCTACATTCTGTCAGGAAGTTTGCGATTGCCATAAAAATGACGAGACACGTGAATAATAATCATAAACATCTGAAACCCACAATTCAATTACGACCCCGTCTCTTTTTCAAACATTTACACACAGTAGGAGTTCCTTTCTATCTTTGGATATCGTAGTTTTTCTTTTTATAGTTCTACTAGCAGTATAGCCCAGCGTTGCTCGGGTTTAATGAAGGCTTTAAAACTAATCCATGGTTCTAGAGCTTAGACTCTTTGGACGTTGGCACGAAAGACTAAAAAGCAATAGTTGCTTCCAGTTAAAGAGAAACCGTAGACTGAAAGAAAATTGAATGGATGTAAGTCAAAGTTTGATTTCCTGCAAAAACTAAAATAAAAGGGCTGAAAAAATACAGACATGCAGGCAGATAAACAGACACTCACACAAATATCTTGCCTTATATATATATATATATATATATATATATTATCGAGTTTCTGCACTATTTTAAGAACTACAACCTTGAAACTTCTGAATATCGTTTCTTATGTCCTTGTCTATGAGTGCATCAAATTTGATTAAAATCGGACCACTCCTTCTATAACCCGATTTTTTCGATTATCGATTTTCGATATTTATTGGGAGTACCTCGACACAAAACCTAGCTAACAACACTCGCCGACGCTTATAGTACAACTGTGTAAATTTTCAAGAAAATCGGTTTAGCCATTTCGGAGTCTATAGGTAACGGACACACACACACACACACACACACACACACACACACACACACACACACACACACACACACATAGACAAAGTTCTATTTATAAATAAGGTTAGATCAGTGAAACGAAAAATTTAGTTTCGGAAAAATAAATCGGATAAAATTTCTCCTTAAGAAAATTTTCGCTAACAATGGTTATTGGTACTGCTACTAGATTTAATTTTATTTTGGTCATTTCACCTCGAGTAAGGCTAAAAACCACTAAGGCGCAAGGGATTATGGAGTGTGAGAGAATATTAGAAAAACACTTTTAAAGAGAGACAACAGAAATTAAGAAGACAAAAGATAACGTTTGACATTGCTTTTAAATTTTCAAATATTAAATTTGACTAGAAAGCCAGAAACCGGAAAAGAGTTCTACAAGTGGTAAGTGCGATGGAAGAAACTGTTGGTATAGAACTTACAGTTTCTTCTCTTTCCATGTGCAGTATCTCTTCAGAGCATAGGTCATCATGGCTTTCCACATCTCCCCAACACTTAATATCTTTTCTCTTGTTGTCACTCCCAAACCCTACTCTTCCATCCATTTGCTCAAGCCCATCAAGTATGTCATGCGTCGTTTTCTTCTGTCTTTCTTTCCATATGTCTTGTCAGTATCAGATTCTCCAAACCTTCTTTCCTCATATAATTTCCCAGAAACTTAAACTGACTTTTCCTGATGTTAAGTATCAGTTTCCTTTTCGTTTCTATCATCTCTAAAACCTCATCGTTGCTGACATCTTCATTCCATGGTATTATCAGCATCCTTCGGTAGGACCACATTTCGGTTTCTTTGATTTTTCATTTTTGAGGACATTGTCCAGCATTCGTTGCCATATTCAAATACATATATCGCATAACAATCCAGTACCCTTTTCTGTGTTTCTAACGAAATTTTCCTGTCTCTCAGTACTTTACTTATCTTTTGTAATGCACCCTTGGCCATGCCAACACACTTTCAGATCTCACTGTCGCAATTTCCGTCTTAATTCACTACTTAATTTTAGTAACCACGATCTGTAATTGGCATTTTGGGCTCCTGTTTTTATTGATGACCATGCATCCAGCTTATGTTTCGTTCTTTCTTAGCTACCTTCTGTAGTTTCCTTTCCGTGTCTGCTATCAGCACTGTATCTTCTAGTTCTCTCAAAATTGCCTCTGTTTACTGGCAAAGTAAGCAGATTAGAGGTCATTTTCAAGATCAGCTGCAAATCTTACTTTATAGTACCTATCGGACTTTCTCATAAAATACTGAATATTTTGGTTAAAGTTCAACTTATCTACAAATATAAAGGCAAGGTAATACCGATAACTCATTTCGCATGAGGCATCATATTTACAGCAGTAAGATGCTACATATTCTTCATTATTAAAACAAACTTTTCTCTGTTTTCAAATTTCAATGAAGTTCGTGCGTGAAGGTTTCCTGTAGATTTTCCTTTGTTTAAAAATTAATTAAACCTTTTAATGAGATTCGTGTTTAAATTTCATTGTCATTTACTTAAATCTTGTTTCATTTAGAAGTTAGCGTGTCAAGGAGGAATTAACTGACAAACTGAATTCGAATGTCAGTTCTTAGATCATGAAGATGTGCTTTCTAGTGTAATGGATAACGGTTCGAAATGGGAAATTGCAGAACCGAGTTCGAATTCCAGCCGGCTTCATTTACGCACAAATGCTCTTGAGAAAAGTTGGAATCCACCTATTCTATTCCCCAGCTATGAGTTAAACAAAAGGACAGACTGGGTCCTATAGACTTCGATGGCAACCAGTCTACTGCAAAAAGAAATAGTAAACTACTGCGCGAAGATCAAGTCGGAAGCGATAAGTTCGACCAAGCATGTATCACGTATCGCACTTTACTGGCAGCTTAAAGAAAGGCATGAAAACCAATTTTCTTGTGCTTTTTCTCATCGTTAAATATCTTGACAAAATATTATGTCACCAGCATATGAGGACTTACCGAAAAAAAGAATGAATGTAAACACATCAGCAAACCATTTCCCCATAACTCTTTTAAATGCTTAGATAATATCAACTGAAATCTTTTCTTTTCAGAGTCATTTTATAAAAACTTAGTAGTTTCTTACTGTAAAAACTATTACCATTTTATATGGTATTAATTTTTATTCTTTAGAATTTTGAAAATGTTAACCTTTAATATATCAGCTGATATTTCCATTATATGTGAAATTTCTTTATTACTTTTTGCATATTGATAAATGTGCAGGCAACATAATGCTTATTGGTATGGGAAAGTAAAACTGGTGAGGCAAATTCAAATTCTAGTTTAGTCTGTGGCATTCAATTCCATACTAATACTCTTGGGAATGACATGAGTCCATCTCATTTCTCCCCCTACCTATAGGTTACATATATGGGCTTCCTAGCCTTGGTGGCAACCAGTCTGAGAGAAGGAAAACTTTGAATCCCAAACTGTGAAAAAGGCAATGAGAAAACAATTCATTACTTTTCCCTAGAATTATCACAGGTGTTTGTTGAGAGCCAAGATTGCCAATATTCGGAAAGTATATGATGTTAAAATTAAAACATTGTTAAATGTTGTGTGAAGTTCTGATGTTATGTCTTTCCGTTATTGTACACATTATTCAAACTAGTTATCTATTAATATGGCCTTTGTTGTTTTTATCATTGTGTTTTGGAAAAAGTATACTTTGACATTCCTCAGATGTGTTTTTCATCCAGTGGTTTCTAAAAGTTGTTTAGATCTTTTATCTTTTCATCTCTATGATAAGAACTCCATATAAATTTATGGAACTAATCATCAAAGACTTGTGATCGTAAAACAGTCAGGCATAACTAGTAAAATCCATGTACTTTTATCAGAGAACCAGAATTATGTTAAATTTTGATATAGAAGACCTTAGGAGCTAAAATTAATTCTCTTGAACACTGACTTTTATATAGTCTAAAAATCTAGTCTTGTTTTGATTATATATTCTTCCTTTTTTTTATACTGTTACTTCACCAAATACAAGGCCCAAGGGTCACTCAAGGTAGAGGGTTATTGAGTAAGATTGTTGTAAGAGTGGAGAAGGAGAGATGAAGAAGTGCACATTACAAGACATATAGGATAAATATCATTTGACCCTGAACTTGAAAAGAACTTGATTGTAGGGAAACATCCTCTTGGTTTAGGGTCTACTCAGTGGTAATGAAAACTTACTAGTTTGTTTTGGGGATATTAAATGATACCAGCAACTCACCGAGCTGTGAGAGGACTGAGAAAAGTTCAGCAGCCTGGCACTTTTATTAGCTGATTTTCTTAATGATATGAACAAGCAAAATGTGTTCACTTTTTTTGAAGAACGTATTAACAGAAACATTGTGATAAAAACAACAATGATGAAGATACTAATCCCAAATCTTGTGGAGAACAAATGCTTAGTAATATGTGATATTATGTTTATCTATATTTTCTTCAATTTTCTTAGTATATTTCTGTCTTCATGTTGTACATTTTGTAACCTTCTTGTCTACAATTTATTGTATTTCAATAAATTTTATCCACTATTCACTTTTCACTCTCTTATAAATGAGCAATGTATTACTTTATTATTGGTTAGTTCCAGTGACTTGACACAAAAGAGTTGTGAGTTCAATACTTTGCTACAGCAGTGTTGAACAAATAACTTAGAGAGTTGAGTTAAAGAGAGATAACTACATGGCATCTGGAAGTAGCATCACACATGGAATGAGAGTTATATATCCTAGTGATCAAAATAAAGGATTTGTTTCAAAATTTCTAGCACCTGAGGAAAGCCAAAACATTGTAAACATAGCAATAAAGATGAGGACAACAGTCTGAACAATGTAAATACTACCTCATCTCGAAAGATAAATGCATCAACAAATTCTGTCCATTATTGACTCTTCACTCTCTTATGCATGAACAACTTTACTCCAAATACTTGTTTTTATTAACTTTCATATATTAGAAGAGTTATTGTGAGGATGAAAATTACATATCAAGTGCTTTTCCTCCAGCACATTATCATGGCTATAAACACGAAAGAATTATTCTTCGAGTTGTTTTACCTCATAATACTATTACTATTAATCCAGCAATTGTGAAGTAATGATAATGATTCCTCCAAGAATTTCAAGCAATAATATTATCTTGGTTATAAACATTTATTTAAATTCAATTCCTATAACAACTGAAATACAAGTGTTGCTGCAGATCCATTTCCATATATAACATGTTGGGGAGAAAGCTGAATAGCTTCCCTGTACATTCAAACTTTAATAATCACATATATTAGTTTCTGATTGTGTGTGTTTATATGCATGCATGTTTATTGATTATGTGTATGCATATATGTCTGTATTCACATATACAAATAAGGATAATATTGATACAAAAGCATACCAATATCTGAGCATACACATCTGCACACACATACACACTGATGCTCAGAGATATGCATGCTGATTTGGGCTTATATTATCCACATCTTTGTTTGTGAATATGCATGGCATCCATTAGTCATGAGAGACCATACACTTAAGCCTGAGGAGGTTTGATACTGTTTGTCTCTTACCATCATGATAAAATGATGCTGGATTCTCTTCTCTAGGACCTAAGTTTGAGCTGGATTTTAAGAGATCAGTTGCCCATGTAGCATGTCTTTCTTCTCACTGATACTGATGTTGTCCAAGGGAATATTATATTTATATTATGGCTGCCTTCTTCTTATCGAGCATGCCCATCACACAACATCCAACAAAGTTTTATCAGTGCCATCGAAGGGCATGGCACTTAAGTGTGGTTAATGATTTACAAGACCTTCCACTTTCTCTGCAGTTATGACCAGTTCAGGTCCAGGCTGTGATTATGTGATATTATGTTTATCTATATTTTCTTCAATTTTCTTAGTATATTTCTGTCTTCATGTTGTACATTTTGTAACCTTCTTGTCTACAATTTATTGTATTTCAACAAATTCTGTCCATTATTGACTCTTCACTCTCTTATGAATGAACAACTTATTACTTTATTGTTGCTTTGTTCCAGTGACTTGACACAAAAGAGCTGCGAGTTCAATACCTGGCTACAGCAGTGTTGAACCAATAACTTAAAAAGTTGAGTTATATACCTTAGTGATCAAAATAAAGGTTTCAGTTCGAAATGTCTAGCACCTGAAGAAGGCCAGAGCGTACAACGACCGAAACGTCGTAAATATGGCAATAAAGATGATGACAACAGTCCGAACAATGTAAATAGTAACTCATCTCAGAAGTATGGACAAATACTTCAATAAATTCTGTCCATTATTGGCTCTTCTCTCTTTTATGAATGAGCAACTTATTACTTTTTCTCGTGATACTTGTTTTTATTAAATTTAATATGTTAGAATAATTATTGTGAGGATGATAATAATCTATTGAGTGCTTTCCCTCCAGCCAATTACCGTGGCTATAAACATGAAAGAATTATTCCCTAAGTTGCTACAACTCATAATACTTACTATTAATCCAGCAATTGTGGAATAATGATAATGATTCCCCCAAGAATTTCAAGCAATGGCATTATGTTGGTTATAAACATTTATTTAAATTCAATTACTATGACAACCTCTGAAATAGAAATGTTTCTGCAGACCACATTCTACAGATAACATGCTGGGGATGAATCCGAATAGGTTCACTGTACATTCAAATTATAATGATCAAGTATATTAGTTTCTGATTGTGTGTACGTGTATGTGCGCGTTTATTGAGTGTGTTTATATATATATATATATATATATATATATATATATATATATATATATATATTCTAAACATATACTGTTAAATATAAGAGACAATGAGTGTCTATTATGTTTAATCATGAGCCGTTCTAAACGTCGTATGTTGGCTTTAATTTTAGTTGAAAATAAAGACAAAACTTCTCCAAAATTTGGATAATTTTTTATTAAGTTGGTTCTAAGCTTATTTATGATTAAACATAATAGACATTCATTGTCTTTTATATTTAACAGTATATGTTTAGAAAATTATCTACTGCCTCGCTACACTAAATTTAAGTTATATATATATATATATATATATATATATATATATATATATATATATATGTATTCACTCATACAGATGAGGATAATATTGATAGAAAAATGGCTATATTTGAGCGCACTAACATACATTGATGCTTATATATATATAAAATTGCTACGAAAGGATGCTCCTGATCGTACTGATTCTTCAGACGACTTCAGCGTGAAACACGGGTTGTGTCTAGGGCCACCCTTTTATCGGAATTAATATTATTAAGCGTTTCTTTTGGTCTGTCTAGGTAATCTAGGCTTTGAAAGCTTTACTAATTTGGTAGGTTTATCTGGATAAGTTTCGGCAAGTAATCCGTAGTTTACACCAAAAAACTGTTTCATACTTATACATACATACATACATATATATATATATATATATATATATATATATATATATATATATATATAGGAAAGAATATTAATAAAAAGTTTTGAATTTAAAAATGTACTTTTTTTGAACAGTATTTGTTTATTTTTATTATATTTTATATTTCAGACCGTCCTCGGTCCTTCATCAGAAACAAGTGATTTTTAAATTTGAATTAGAAACGTATTTCACGATAGCGTCCGAATATTTTTTTTGTTTACATCACGTGGTGTGTTTGTTCACAACATGCGGCACGTCCGTAGAGAAAGTCTGTTTGTTTTAGATAAAAATTTCTTGGAATATCTGAAAAAAATTTTTTTTTACCTATTGAAATATTTGTAAAGATTCAACACACCTAAGTCCCTATTTAACCCTAGCTTGTGTGTATTTAATTTTAAAATCCAATATTTTTCTTTCTTTCTGCGTGTGTATGTAGAATTAAAATTGGAGTCTATTAGTAAACATTTGCAATTTTCTAAAGTATGATCAGGTTGATTAAAATGGGCTGCAATTGGGGAGTATACATTTTTTTGTCGTATATAGAATAAGTAAAGAACAAGTAGGAAAAAGTGTCTTTAATCTAGCATGTTTCAATTTTGCAAGCTTCTTCAGAGATTTATTAATGGCGAATTATTTAAAAATCCATTAGACAGTATGTTGACTGAGGTATAATTTCATTATTCAGTTACAAGTTACGCGTGATAAAGCAATGAATAAATATTAAATGTAGGAGAAAAATAATTTAATAATTTTCCACTTGTTCTTTACTTATTCTATTCATCTTGTCGGATTCCGATCCATATATTCAAGTCATATATATATATATATATTTAAAACAAAAATAGAGTTGTTCCAACGAGAGAAATTGATACAGAATAAAAAGTGTGAGAGGCCGTGAACATTTTGTTTCAAGTGTAATTTTAATATTGTTGTTATTATATACGCTATGATACATTAAGTGTCCATAATGGTATTTGTTACGCCTCAAGTGTTTCGAGTCTAAAGTTGACTCACTTCACTGTGACTTTACGTATCGAGATCTGTTTGCCAAGGTATCGTGTATAAATAGATATAATAATCAAGTGGTGACCACCCGGTTGAAGTGCTTGCGAGTTGGCGGTTTTTCACAATAGCACATTAAGTTTCTTTTGGGCCAGATATCGTGTATAAATATATAAATAGATACATATATCAAGTGCTGACTACCAGGTTGAAGAGATTGTGGGGGTGGGGTTTTTCACATTAGCACGTTAATTTTCTTCCGGCGGCGCCTTCCTTATCGAGGAATTTTCCACTGACTTGCGAAATTGGTTCATCTGGTTCTTTTTATTGCTTTGGTTCTATATTGAATTTGGTGTGTGTATGTGTGTGTGTATGTATGTGTGTGTAAGTGTGTTTTCTTATATATATATACAATACAAAAATCTAGAATTGAGCCACCACCTACCGCGGTTTCACACGAACGGTGCTTCAGGGTACTTTCGTACTTTCGTATCGAGCACTTTGCTGTTATGTTTCGTCTTGGGTTTTATTTTCTTTCAAACGAGCAGTAGACGTATTATTCTTGTGAGCTGTTTGTTTCCTTTTTTCTCCTCTTTTATTTAACCCAGGAGGTCTATTTCAGGCGAACCATCATCAACTTCAGTCTTTATTTTACAAAGGATTTTACACGAAAAATAAAGACGGAAGCTGATGATGGTTCGCCTGAAATAGGCCTATACTTCTGATTTACCATGAAATAACGTGTCGGCCTTAAATTTTCTTATATTTGCTCTCTATGTATTTATATACATATATATTTAGAGCTCTCTTAGAGAGTTATCCTACCACTGTATGTACAGGATACTCCTTTGGATTCTTTTATACCCACAGTACATACTGATATATATATATATATATATATATATATATATATACCATTCCGATCAAAGCGGTAATACCGCTAGAACGCAGGAGGTTACTGAGATTAAAAGAGAATGAGATGACTGAAAATGGGTAGGATTGGTAAAAGCTTACAAAAGGAACAATATTCAAGCGGACATAAGATGCTAATGGAGGTCGCATTTAAATTTATGTAGATTGTAATTATCAGGGAATCAGGAAATCAGAAGAAAGTTCAACGGATAGAAAGAGTGAGAAAAGAAAACATGCTGAAATAAAAATGGCGATTGAAAATGGTGAAACTTATTTGCCAATATAGTAGCACGTTTAAATTTTCTGTAGTTGGAGCCCCAAAGATGCGTTTCATTTTTATTTTTGTGTATGCGTATGTATTAATGATATCCATCTGTCGTGAGAGACCATATCCTTCTCCTGGGGTAGTTTGAAACTGTTTGTGCTATATCATGATAAAATGATGCTGGATTGTTCCACACCCGACTAGGCTGGATTTTATGAGTATTCCAAAATTGCACGTGTAGCATATTTTCCCACTCACTGTTACCGATATAATCCAAAGAAACAGTCAACCACTATCGTATTGGATAATCTTTTACAATGGAGCGAACATCCTCGTATATAAAGGAGTATTTCCAATTCTACTTGAATTATTTACATAAGTAATCTCACCTTAGGATGTGCGTTGTGGTGCAATGGATATCGGCTTGGAACGAGAAATCGGGCAGCCGAGTTCGAATTACAGTTGAATTCCTTGCATTCACTTACGCGCAAATACCCTTGGAAAAGGTACTAATCAGTCTCTTCCCTCTATTTATGGGTTAAATAACAGGACAGACTGGGTTCTATAGCTTTGATTGGCAACCTACTGTGGGATAATCTTCTGTCCAGTCAGTCATGTCTCTTACGAGATTTGAACGTCCAAGCGTGCATCACGTATGGCACTTAACTGACTGATTGAATCTCACCTCACAATAATTATAACCTCTACCTGAAAAATATTCTACCTATTAATTCAATTTCTAAGATCTTACTTTACAATATTATGTTTAAGGTTCAGCTTAAATTAAATTATCACTTAAAAGGATACTGTATATCTTATTAGTAAAGAAAATGCTGCATATTTTATTACTGGTTGAATTGTGCGACACATGGTTAGGGAACTTACTATAATATAGACATGAAATTGTGACGGACGGACGTGGCTCTTATTATAGTAGAGATTATTTATATGCAGATTAGTTTCCTCATCTTTCTTGTTGTTATAATCCATCGGTCGTTGTACCATTCGGTTTTCATCAGGTGTGTGCCCACCCGAGTAACCGACAGGGAATTTCGAACAGAACCCTTTATTTTATCTACGGGGATAGATTGTTCTCGTTCGTCTACCCATGTCTACGGATACTTCGTCTAGTTCTTCTTTTTAGTAGTGCCCATTTATTGCTATTCTGTTTTCTGAGTTCAGTGTACACAGTTCCTGCTCCTAACAATTACTTTTTTTTTTTAATCATTTCCCCCCGGGCAAGGCGGAAACGCCACTGATGTGCAGGGGGTTACATAAATGTAAAAAGATTAATTAGAAAAGAGTGAGGAGTACAAGCTAGTTAGAAAGGAACAATAGAAAGCTGAGAAAGAAGGTGCGATGACAGATACATAGGTGGAGAGAAAGGGAAGGTTATACAGGGGAGGGGTTCTCGAAATCATGATTTAATACACAAGGTTCTCGTAGGCGAACCTATTTGAATTATTGGTTTAATTTATTTTTGTTTAAAACTTAAAGCCAACCAGAATATGAAGGATAGAGATAGAAAGAGACTAATGTATAACATATCATAATGAGAGAGCTGTGTATCAACCGACGGTCAGAGAAAGATTAAGAAAGTGTCAGTGAGATAGGATCAGAAAAAAAAACAGTATCAAGGGATTTGTGGATCTGTAGGTACAGAGTCATTTTAATCGATACCGATGAGAAATGTACTGGCAGAAAAATCGATTGGCAGGAATCAATGGTGATTAGATCAGATGAAATCGATGAATAGATAAGGACTGAGATTGGCTCATTTTGTCCAGCCACGTCTAAGACATACGCGTCGGAATTCGGTATTTCTTTTTTTTTTCTTTTTGATAAAAATATATGAATATGATATCACGCACGAAAATACACAGATCGATAGAAGCACGGACAGATCAGCAGATCTGACACCGCCTCAAAGCAACAGAAACGGCTGAAAGAAGATACGGAAGTGTTCGCCTTAGAAAAAAAACAACTTTTTAAATACGTAAATTGATCTTAAGCTAATGATTTGTTGATGTTGTTTAACTCAATTAGAGTTTATTCGGTGATAGGAATAAATGTTTCGAAGATGTGTGGCCGCCGCTCAAACCGGCGAGGGGAAAATTGTGACCACAGCCGCTTGGTGAGCCGGCAACGAAACGGTGCCACCAATGGGCAAGCCGGCAAAGAAACGGTGCCACCAATGGGCAAGCCGGCAAAGAAACGGTGCCACCAATGGGCAAGCCGGCAACGAAACGGTGCCACCAATGGGCAAGCCGGCAACGAAACGGTGCCACCAATGGGCAAGCCGGCAAAGAAACGGTGCCACCAATGGGCAAGCCGGCAAAGAAACGGTGCCACCAATGGGCAAGCCGGCAAAGAAACGGTGCCACCAATGGGCAAGCCGGCAAAGAAACGGTGCCACCAATGGGCAAGCCGGCAACGAAACGGTGCCACCAATGGGCAAGCCGGCAACGAAACGGTGCCACCAATGGGCAAGCCGGCAAAGAAACGGTGCCACCAATGGGCAAGCCGGCAAAGAAACGGTGCCACCAATGGGCAAGCCGGCAAAGAAACGGTGCCACCAATGGGCAAGCCGGCAAAGAAACGGTGCCACCAATGGGCAAGCCGGCAAAGAAACCGTGCCACCACGGTGCTGCTCTTGTCATAGAAATTCTTACAACTAATTCATCGAGTGACAGTTGATATCGCTTCATCCAACACCAAACAATGGTTGTTCTCATCTATAACACACACACCACGCACGCGTACACCTATAAATCTACCATTCGTCTGTGCATTGAATACTCTTGGCACAATTTGGTGGGGTTCTGCTGCTATTCACCTCAACGTTCTGCAATATAATCGATCCTGATCATGCATCTCGTCTTCAGTCACTTTCTTACAGACGTGGTGCAGTTTTCCGTTATCGATTCTACAAATATTTTCATGTTAACTGCTCTGAAGAGCTTTTTGTCTGGTGCTCCGGTCACAAGAATGTGCGCGTGCTACGAAATTGGCATTTAGGTCTCACCCTTTTACCGTTAAAATAGTTAAACGTTACCGTCTTTTCTACTCTGATAGTTTCTTTTCTTGCACTTACCGTCTGTGGAACTCCTTTCCGTTTACTCGTTTCCATGAGGGCTACAATCTCCAAAGGTTTAAATGCAACAAATTAACATCTTCTAACTACTTGCACCCTGTTTTTTTCATTCACTGTAATTCGCTGAGCACTAGTTGCGGTCCTGCCTTGCTTGGGGTGAAATTATTAAGAACAAAAACGAAAACAAAAACAACAAAAATAAAATAAAATAAAATAAAATAAAATAAAACGTGCACACATCGAGCGATCTAAGACGCGTCAGATTTAATGACGGTTTTTTTCCAGGGAAAACAGGTTCGAATCTTGCCTGTGGCCGCACATATTTTAACAAGGTTTCTTCATTATTCAGTTCGGTAGGTGCAAATAAATAAATAAATAAATATACAAAGCGTCATCTCAAATCTGGGTATCTATTAAAAATAAAGTTTAAACAAATAAATCATGTAGATATATCATGTGATACAGTCACTTCCTCACCGGCGCAATGTGGCTTCCCTGTGTCTCTTCTACAAATACTTTCACGGCTTCTGCTCCGATGAACTTAGCTCACTGGTGCCCCCTATATATAAATTTACTCGAGCCACAAGATTAGCAACTAGGTCCCACCATTTTACTGTGAAAGCAATGAATTGTAAAAGCAAATTCTACTCCAACAGCTTCTTTTCTCGCACTTCCCGCCTGTGGAATTCCCTTCCATTTACTTGTTTTCCCGATAGCTATAATCTCCAAGAATTTAAATGTAAAGTCAATAGTCATCTCGTATCTCACTAACCTGCATCCTCTCTCTCATGCTCCTTTCTCCGTCCACTCCACTCTCATCAGTATTCTCATCCTTCTCTTATCCACTTCCTGACACCCCCTATAACCTGTCCCTCTTTCTCATAACTTTCCTCCTATGTAACCCCATGCAAAACAGTGGCAGTAAAATGCCTTGCTTGGGGCGATATGATTATAAAAAAATAGATATACCAAGTAAAACAATGAAGAAACTAAAATGATAGATACACTCCTGATCAAAATTTTAAGACCACTTAAAAATCGTTAAAAAGAAATTTTTTTTTACGGATAGATTTTAAACTCCTCCCACTTGTTACCAATACTACAGTCAAAAGTTCATGGAAACAAAAAGCTGCATTCCAAACATTTTATTTAGAAATTTACATTTTTATAAAATGAGGCGATTTACACATGATCAAAATTATAAGACCAGAGACAAAAATTCTACGAAATTGTACAAAAGGTGTATGAAAAGTGTATGAAAACATTCAACAACCAAATTTAATAATGAGTTCTACCTCCACTGCTTTTGATGACTTCAAAAATCCTGTCATGCTAGAAATAAGCGTTTCCATTAAGGTGCGGGGGATGTTGCTCCAGCTTCTGAAGATGGCTTCACGAAGTTCATTTTTTGTTGAATATTGTTTACCATTTCAAAAAAACATCTCTTGTCATCCATCCTCAAACATTTTCAATTGGGTTCAAGTCTGGTGAGCATGCAGGATGTCCAAAGAGATGGACCCCATTTTCTTGTAGAAAGGTCAAGGTCCGTCTTGCAGCGTGGATTGCACCATTATTCTGTTGGAATAACCATCCATCCACACACAAGTGATGGCCCTCCATCATCAATGAGGCTTTTTGTAGCATGCTAACATAATCAGCCGCTGTTTGACAACCTTGTACCACCTGGAGCTCCATCGTCCCTCTGTAAGAAAAGGCACCCCATACCATTAGGGACCCTCCACCACTATGACGTGTGGAGAAAATTTCAGGAGGCATGTTTTTGTTATGCCAATATCGTTGGAAGCCATCAGGACCATCTAGATTGAATTTTTTTCTCATCAGAAAACAGGACTTTCTCCCACTTCTCAACGTCCCATGTTTGGTATTCACAACCAAACTTTAAGCGGTCCACCTTGTGACGTGGAAGCAGCCGAGGAATTTGTTTACGCTTTTTATTTACCATGCCTTTTTATCGTAAGGGTCGTCTGATGGTTATGGGACTGCAATCAGCATCTGTGACTGCCTTAATTTGACTAGAAGAAAGTCTCCCCCTCTTTCATAAGAACCCGTCTTATTCTCTTACTCAATGCAGGAGAAATTTTTGGGGGCCTACCAGAGGATTTTGCTTTTCTATAATTCTCACTGTTCTTTAGAAAGTTGCAAATCACAGTTTTACTGCAATTTACCTTAGCTGCGATCGCCCGCTGTGACAAACGTTGCTTATGGAATTCTAGAATTCGAGAACGCTCAAAGTTTGCTTGCTTTAGGCATGGTAACACCTTTACGCAGTGATTGCTAATCTCTAACTGAACTAAAAACATTGGAATTACCATAGATCTAACAATTTATACTCCTGGTCTTATAATTTTGATCATGCGTAAATCGCCTCATTTTATAAAAATATAAATTATTTTGGCCGTCAAATTCTCGAATTTTTTCCTATTTTGCTAGGGGTCATGGCGTTGTATTGTATATAGTGATCCGATTCCAATGTATATGCATATACACGTACATCCATTTCTTTAAATATGGCAGAAAGATCAAATAGAAAACTTTTATGCAAGGAAGGGTTGTATAGCACCATCTCATATATAATTAAATATACATTATGATTATAGATATATCTATCTATCTAAACTTATTTATAAATGGAACTTTGTGTGTGTGTGTGTGTGTGTATCTGTGTGTGTGTCTGTGTGTGTCCGTTACCTATAGACTCCGAAACGGCTGAACCGATCTTCTTGAAAACTTACACAGTTGTATTATAAGCGTCTGCAAGTGTTCTTAGCTAGGTTTTGTGTCGAGGTACCTCCGATAACTATCGAAAATCGATAATCGAAAAAATCGGGTTATAGAAGGAGTGGTCCGATTTTAATAAAATTTGATACACTCATAGACAAATAGATAAGAAACGATATTCAGAAGTTTCAAGGTTGCAGTTCTCACAATAGTATATATATATATATATATATATTGATACCAGGAAATCAAAATTTGACTTACATCCATTCATTTTTCTTTCAGTCTACGGTTTCGCTTTAAATAATGCCTTTTATTCTTTCGTGTCAACGTCCAAAGAGTCTGAGCTCCAGAACCATGGATTAGTTTTAAAGCTTTCATTACACCCGAGCAACGCCGGGCTATACTGCTAGTGTTAGTATACAGTAATGTTTAAAGACAGTTTGCGGCAAAAATTTTCATTTTATGCAGGAATAATAGTGCGGTTATGGAAATTGCTTGGTGTCACGCTTCCAATCACGCATAAAAAGTATCCCTCTATAAATAAGAATCTTAAAATGAAAAAAAATAGTTGAAACAAATATAGAATACTCTTTTTCTTATGAAATCTAACGCTGAATAAATGGTCATTAGCAAAATAAAAAAAAAAAGGATCAACTACAGGTTGGGGATACTGATTTTGAATACATGTTCTAGACTCGTTCTCTAATTTGTTATTCATTTTCTGTTAATGCAATCTTACAAAGTAACGTCGTAGGTAGATTTTAGGGAGTATTTTTCCCCCGAAACTTTGTATCGATGTCATTTTGCTAGCTAAGTTACCTGAAAGATGGAAGAAAATATAACGGAGCAGTAAATACAGGTCCGGCAAGAAATACCTCCCATGTAATAGAATGGCATTACTCGTAAAATTGTCTTCATATAGCTAAAGTATTACTGTTATGTTGGATTTATTAATGGGATGTATTTGTGAGAGGTATTTCTGATATAACCGTAGACCCTCTTACATATACTTTCCATAAATACCTCTCTCATATACATGAGAGGGGTATTTATGGAAAGTATATGTAAGAGGGTCTACGGCTATATCGTGTTGAATACACCGGTTCCCGGCCGATCACCGAAGTGAAGCAACATCGAGCCTGGTCAGTACTTAAATGGGTGACCATTTGGGAATACCATGTGCTGTAAACGAAAGGACCAAGAATGGTACACCGGTTCTCCAGGTTTGGGGGTTGGGTGCAGGGCTAACAAACCTGCCCCGTAAAAAACAGTTTGTTACGGAAACAGCAAAAAAAAAAAAAAAAGTTTCTGCCCTATGCACCATCTGAGTGTGATGAATAAATGATGATGTTATGTAAGAGGTAATGCTGGGAGGTATATGGGTGAGGTATTTATGGGAGGTATATGCGAGAGGTTTTTCTGCTGCACACTGTATATTGTTTAGTATAGACAGTATCGAAATATTGAACAGAAAATTGATTTGTATCAAGTAAAATAAATATTATTCTCGTAAATAGAATTACCTTTCATCTATGGCACCAGCTTGAAAAATATTTTCACTTACCTGAAATGAAAAATAAGTCAAGATTAGAATAAATTTATTGAGAATAAAACATCAAGCAAGTAAATTAGAAAGATTCTTTCTCGATAGCAACATGTTATGACAGTGTTTGATTCTCCCTTCATTTATTTATTACTTTTTCCTCTATTACATGCTGTATTGTTAACTACGTAAAAATTCCAGTAATGATCTTCAACACCATTTTGAAATTCGCCTCCTTAACAATCGTAGAAGCGATCGAATAAAATGCAGATAAAACATTAAAAAAGGAACTATATATATATTATTTACATTATTCGGATAGATTGTCCTAATCTTGTTTGCCATTTAGGACGTCCTTTTACCCGTTGAACGCTCAAACCTGATACAGGTGCTAAGAATTTAAAGCCAAACCTTTTATTACAATCCCTGGGGTATGAGCTCAATTCCTTGTGTAGTAGTACCTCTTTTGATAGTTATGAGTTATCTCCCTCTAACCCTGTAAGTTAGTTGTTCACCATTGCTGTAACTTGGTATTAAACTCACAACTGTTTGGGTCAAGTCACAGGAACTAACCAACGTCTATATCCGCTACAGCAGTGGTGAACGAGTAACTTACAGGGTTAGAGGGAGATAACCTATGACTGCTAAAAGATGCACTTCTAATAATAGTGTTCATATACCCCAGTGATTGTAATAAAGGGTTCGGTTTGAAATTTCTAGCACCTGAAGAAAGCCGGAGCGCACAACGGACGAAGCGTCGTACAAATGGCAACAAAGATGAGGATCATAGTCCGAATAATTAAAATACTGTAAATACTACCTCACCTCAGAAATATAGACACATATAAATACATATATATATATATGCACGTATATATATATATATATATATATATATATATATATATATATATATTCTTAAGTTATATTTATGGGGCTCAATATCATTGGTAGAGCATTTGTAAATGTAAAAGTGAGCTTTGCGATCAACACCCAGAGGCGACAGTCTGTTTCATGCTTAAACGCAATCTATAGGCCTGCAAATTACGCTTAAATATAAGATAAGCTGCAGCTGCTGTAAGTTGACCTAAATGTTTACTTTTGCGTATATATATATATATATATATATATATATATATAGTAGGTAGCGTGAGTGCGTAAAGCTTCATACGGTGCGTAAATATTGCAATGGGCCAAAGTAAAATATATATATATATATATATATAATATAAAAACTTTAATTCAAAAGGAAAAGCAGGAAGGTAAATCCCAAATACCCGTTCCTAATTAATATTAATATTTTAATATTAAAAACTGATCCAGATAGAGAGCTCTATGTAATTAATTTTTAAATGATCATACAACGGTTTTGAACTTCGAAATTTATTTTATTTTACTTTATATATATATATATATATATATATATATATATAGGTGTGTGTGTGTGTGTGTGTGTGTGTGTGTGTGTGTGTGTGTGCACGCGCGCATCACTCATTCAGTAATGGATTAGAGCACTCTGGCTATTGGGCGGGTATAATGACAATATACACGCTAAAAAATCTGCCTTCTTCTACCAAACGCCCATAACCCAGAGGTAGAATCGGCGACTGACGCCAATTCGGTCGGGTTTTAATCCTGGGTTAAAAGAAATCGGACTCTAACCGTACTGATGAGCTGTGATACAGCGAAACAGATCTGTCTGCGGATGACTATATATATATATATTTCTTACTTTTGCACACAATTATATATATATATATATATGTCTGCGGATGACTATATATATATATATATATAAATAGTTCTGTGCAAAAGTAAGATTTTAAATTCTCTATTTTTTCCAGATAATCAACAAGTCTTAATTAAAACCTGTATATTCTTTATTGTATGAATTTCAACCACTTTCGAAAATGCTCTATCAAGTTTGAATAAAATTAATTAAAAGTCAGAATTAATATTTTAAAAAGTAAATGAACCCTTACACTTATACTCTGTAGTTTTGTTTTACATGATTGCCGCATTGAATTTTTTTGTGCACGTGTGAACGTCAAAATTAAACGTGTACATTTTTTTGTTAAGCTGTGTTTACTGCAGTCAACCAATATAACTTACTATGTATGCAACAAGAGACAGACAGAGACCAAATCTTAAAATAATATGCCAAAACCAAAAGAACTTCAGGAAACTTTAAAAAAATCGCTTAAACTTTTAATGATGGAGATAGCTACAAAACGCTATAAAACAATTTGGTGTGCACATACATCTCCACTGTGTGACAAATCTAAACTTATATAATAAATGGAACTTTGTGTGTGTGTGTGTGTGTGTGTGTGTGTGTGTGTGTGTGTGTGTGTGTCCGTTACCTATAGACTCCGAAACGGCTAAACCGATTTTCTTGAAAATTGACACAATTGTACTATAAGCGTCTGGGAGTGTTCTTAACTAGGTTTTGTGTCAAGGTACCTCCGATAAATATCGAAAATCGATAACCGAAAAAATCGGGTTATAGAAGAAGTGGTCCGATTTTAATCAAATTTGATACACTTATAGGCAAAGACATAAGAAACGCTATTCAGAAGTTTCAAGGTTGCAGTTCTTACAATAGTGCAGAAAATCGATAATATATATTTATAAAAGGCAAGATGTTTGTGTGTGTGTCTGTTTATCTGCCTGTATGTCTGCATTTTTTCAGCCCTTTTATTTTAGTTTTTGCTTCAGGTTTGGCTCTAAGTAGGTATAATTGTAGTTCTTAGTCTCAGCCATGACACCATTTACTCAGAGGACTTATTTATCCTCCAAAATTCAGTTTACGACGAAAAAAACTTATTTGATACCAAGAAATCAAAATTTGACATCCATTCATTTTTCTTTCAGTCTACGGTTTCGCTTTAACTGGTAACAACTATTGCTTTATAGACTTTCGTGCCAACATCCAAAGTGCTCCAAGACTATGGATTAGTTTTAAAGCTTTCATTACACCCGAGCAACGCCGGGCTATACTGCTAGTATATATATAACTATACTGCTAGTATATATATAAATATGGAATAGTTATTCCATATTTATAGAACATAGAATCTGTAGCTGCATCTACTGTTAGGAAATGTGTGTCAGGCCAGAAAGTTTTTCTCGTCAGTATCCATCGTGTGCATTTATAAATCTCCCATTCGTCCGTGCATTGAATACTGCTGCCAATATGCAGTCGGGTACTTTTGCTATTCACCTTGAGGTGCTCGACAAAATCCAAAAGAGAATCTGCAGTGTAGTCGGTCCTGATTTTGGGGGCTCGCTTTCAGTCACTTTCTCACCAACATGATGTGAGTTCTCTCTGTCTTTTTTACAAATATGTTCATGGCAGCTGCTCTGATAAGCTTCGTTCCTTCGTTCCCCGACCACATATATTTACTTGCGCTACTAGACTGGCATCATGGTCCCATCCTTTTGCCGTTTAAATAGTTGAAAATAACCGCCTCGTCTACTCTAAAAGTTTATTTTCTCGCTGTAGAACTCCCTACCGTTTGCTTGCTTCCCTGATAGCTACAATCTTTAAATGCAACGTTAATTTCTATCTTCTATCTCCTTGAATCCCATCCCTCTTTTAAAGACCTTCTGTACCTTGCTTTTTCTTTCTCTCGCTGTAACCTTGTGCACACTAGTAGTGGCTTTACCTAATTTGGGTGAAATCATTAAAAAACATTCATATATATATATATATATATATATATATATATATATATATATATATATATCCGCGCTATGAGAGAAGAGCAAAGACAAGCAAAGAAAATTACATTTTTAAATCACTCCCCCATTAAGCTTTACAACAAACCCACTAAAATACAATGGGTAGTTTGATAGCAATGTTTTCTTTTTTTCTTTTATTCTAAAAAGAAAGAAAGATAAAACAGCATGAACGAAGAAAACAGATGGTTACTGACATTTAATTACATAATTAAGATTAAATTTGACGGGAAAGCAAAAAAAAAAAAAAAAGACAAATAAATAAAAGAACCTGAGGATCGTTCCACAAGCGAGAAGTGAGAGAGAAAAAAACTTACGGTTACATCTAGCCATTTCAACTGTAAAATGATGAGACCTAGCTGCCAATATAGCACTGCGCTTAAATTCATAAAGTCTAGGTAGCAAAGAGAAAAGTTCATAAGAAATAACCTGAAAGCATTTATGTAAAAGGCACATGAAAGCTAACTTACGGTAGTGGAGAACGAACTGAAGCCAAGATTTCAGGTCAGTACCGATAATGTTATAGGCTACGGCTATATAGTGTTGAATACACCGATTCCCGTCCGATGCACCGAAGTTAAGCAACATAGAGTTTGGTCAATACTTAAATGGGTGACCATTTGGCAATACCAGGTGCTGTAAACGTAAGGACCAAGAATGGTCCACCGGTCTTCCAGGGTTGGGGGTTGGGGGTTGGGTGTAGGGCTAACAACCTTGCCCCGTAAAAAGCAATTTGTTACAGAAACAGCAACAAAGAGTTGCTGCCCTATGCACCATTGGGTGTGATGGACAAATGATGATGACCGATAATGTTGTGAATTTTTTTTTATTTTATTTTATCAAGAATCTTTAAATGTATAACAGTAGCATCAGATCAGATGTGACATCAATATGCAACGCATGAACGGATTGTAGACTTACAAATGTATAAGATAGCGGTGGATAGAAAAACAGAATATAAACAAAAAAAGGTGGCTAATCGGTTATCGGTCCTCATTTTTCAGTGCGAATCGAAGACAAAAAAAAAAATATTTTTGTTATATTTTTTGCTCCATCACTTTACAGTGTGTAATTCCCTACTCCACCTTATCCACGAGTTTCTTCCCCTTTGTTTTGTATATTTTGTGCATATTTATATATACATTTAGAATGTTCATTTTTAAAAGACCTATTAACATTTTATAACCCCATATAAATTATATAAATTTGAGTTTCCTTTTCGGGGACCTCTTTTAACCAAATATCATAGTTTGTATTGGTTGTAACATTTGTAAACCATTGGTATGCTATTCCTAACAGAAAAATTGATAGTCATTTTCTAGTTCCGTATAATTGTTTCTCTATCTTTGTTTTCTGAAGACATATTCACCAAATGCCCCTACAGCTATTATCAGCTGTGGAAATTAATTAATTAACGATATCATCTTATCTTAATGAGCGTGTCTCAACAATGAAGAAACACGCCACACTGTCAACTGATTAGCCACCTGCCTTGTTTTCCAGGATTCCTTTAAGAATTCTAATAGTGTTGATAAGAAAGACAATAATGGAGGTCACAATGAGAAATTATCACGAAAAATTTTGGTTGAAGTACGTATATTTACATCTTTTAGAACTACCTTTAATTCAATAAACGGCCGCTGACATTATTGCTATGCATACAGTACTTAACAGCTTATAATTGGCATACTTTATATTTCAGCGGGCAAACTATAAGTTGTTTTCAAGCCCAAAATGATCATTTTTGGCTACAGTTTTGGGGTCATTGGTAGCCTACCGTATGTTTGGAGTTCTACGTATACGGTAGGTATACGCCTAACTCAGAATTTTAAGCTAAATATCTTGAGGACGACTTGTATGCAGCAATTTATTTACTATATTTAACCGGAAAAAATACATGAAATTCTAAAATCCGTAATCTACGTTCCGTGATACAAAACACAAATTCTTGCAAAATCAAATAATTGTCGGATTTTAAAGAAACTTTCAGGACTTACACGTGACTTAAATTGTTTGAAATCATAATTTTTTAAAAAAATCATAGTATTTTTTTTTACATGTTACCCCACCTCAACGTAAATTTATGAAATTTCAAGAAATTAAATTCTGTTGGTAAAATTGGTTTTATTAATTAGAATTTCCAAATTAATGTGTTTGTCACCGGAAAAAAAAGTTATGAAATATTACATTTTATCATTGCAAACTCTCGTAACGACTTGGCTCCACGCTAACAAAAAAATAAAAAGATTTTTACCAAAATTTTGAACATGTTAGAAAGGATTAAAACAATTTTGAAAAATAATTAGAAAATACTTTCCTCTTAATAATAACAAACATTTTGAGGGGAAAAGTTCGTTTTTATTGAGTTTGGGGCCTTTGCTGTTTTTTTTCTGTGACTTAGCGGAGGTACCTACATTAGGGCAAGTCGATTTTGGAAATGTGTTATTGCGCACGGTTTGAAAGTTGGGGTTTGACTTGATAAATAATGACACAAAATATTTTTTCCGAATCCTTATAAATTTTTGAGAAAATAAGTTTCAAGATTAAGTTTCGTTTCAAAATCGTGGTACTACAATTTAATTCCAGCGATCAGTGAAAGCCTTATAGAACTGCCTCTTAAATTTTTTTTTTAAATCACATCACCCCGAGCAAGGCGGTAACGCCACTGATGTGCAGGGGGCTACGTAAGAGTGACATGATTGGAAAAGAGAAAACCGGAAACTACATCCTAAGCAGGGAACAATGGATGAGCCTCTTCACCTGTTCAATAGACATGAGTGGATTTGTGAACCGGGCGATAATTTAGTCTATCTACTCCAATTGAAAAAAAAAAAAAAGAAAAAAAGAAAAGAGTGAAAATGTTGGAAGAGAGAAAGCCGGAAACCATATCCTAAACAGGGAACAAGGGATGAGCCTCTACACCTGTTCAATAGACATGGGTGGAGTGTGAACCAGGCGATAGTTTAGTGTATCTGCTCCAATTAATAATTTACTGAAGCTTTACGAATTGTATATGAACAAGATGAATGGCGAAAACACATTATTACTAAATCATTGTGCCATGAAATAAGAGCTACAAAGGGAAATTATATTGAACTATTTTGTTATATTATAATGTAATATGTTATACAGTGTAGTAATTTTAGTGTGATTAGTCAATAAACAAAGCAAATTTAACACATCTTATAATATTTCTCTATACTTCTGAGATAAGGTCGTATTTACATTATTTACATTGTTAAGATTGTTGTCCTTATCTTTATTGCCAAGCTTACGACTTTTCGGTCGTTGTACGCTCCGGACTTCTTCAGGTCTTCAAGGACTCATGGCCCAGTAGATATAGGTGTTGGTTAGTTCCAGTGACTTGACCCAAAAGAGTGTTAAGTTCAATACCAGGTTACAGCAGTGGTGAACAAATAACTTTAAAAAAGAGTTAAGTTAAAAGGAGATAACTAAATGGCTACCGGTAGTGACATTGCACATGGAATGAAGATGTTATACGCCAGTGATAGAAACAAAGGATTCAGTTCAAAATTTCTAAAGAAAGCCGAAAAGTACACCGGCTGAAATGTCGTAAACATGGCAATAAAGATGAGGACAGCAGTCCGACCAATGTAAGTAATGTAATTATCTTATAATGTGAGCCCAGCAGTATGATGATGTTCGAGACACTTTTACTTTTTTGTTTTTTGTTTTTATTAATTATGATCTAACAAATGATCTAGCATTTCTTATTCATTGAATAGCCTTGCTTGCAATCTTTTACAATTTGTTTTTTCTGTTTTGCTTATTGAACACAGTAAAAAAAAAAGTTCTGTTTTGCTTGTGGTGATTCATAATTATAATTCTGGTTTGAATATATTTCCTATTCAATGCTTCTAAGACAAAACATAAATTTTATTTGGATTTATTCTTGAAATACAATTTTGAAGTTTGTTTGTAAGCAAAACCTGTGGAAATTATGTATTTCTGTACAGTTTCACACGATCTTTAAAACTAAATGTTCAAAAATTGTTGAAACCTATGAACCTAATTTTAATGTTAATATTTATCAAAACCCCAGCATTTACACAGAGTGCAATTTTGATTTTCTAAAGAAAAACTGAAAAGTCTACCTACCCTATTATACAGGAGTACATAGGTTATTTTAATAATATACGTTTAGTTTAAAAAGAATTCTAAAATACTCAAGTTTTCACGAACACTACATCAAATGCATGGGGTAATATGGGGGATTTGTTCATATTCAGTAACATAGATGTATCATAAAACTTATTTTTTTTTTTACTATGACTCATACAAGTAACAGTACAATGAGAATGGTTTTGATGGCTCACTGCATAAACCATCCAATAGAAAAGTAGATTACTGACGTAGAATACATAATTTCAAGCCTAAATATTTCCTTTCGAAATACAAAATATGCCAATTATAATTTTTTTTTAATCGAGTCACCCCAAGCAAGGCATTCCACTGCCACTATAGCGCAGAGGGTTACATAGAGGGATTGGGTATAGGAAATGTCAGAAGGAAGGTGATAGACGACTTAGGATGTACATAGGGAAAGAGTTGGAGAGAGTGGGTGTGTGTTAGTGTGTTAGGAGGTGTCTATTGACCTGACATTTAAAATCCTGGACGTTGTAGCCGTCGGGGAAGCAAGCATGCGGTAGGGAATTCCACAGACGGGAAGTGCGAGGAAAGAAACTGTTGGAGTAGAAATTGCGGTTACATTTCATCGGATTCACTGTAAAAGGGTGGGACCTAGTTGCCAATCTAGTATCTCGTGCAAATTCACATCTAGGGGGCACTAGTGATTTAAGTTCGTCAGAGCAGAAGCCATGAAAGTATTTCTAGAAGAGGCACAGAGAAGCCACGTCACGCCGGTGTGCCTTGTCCCTTCAGGACGTAGGCGATCATGGCTTTCCACGTCTCCCTATTTCTGGTGGCTCTTAGCTCGTCTTCTCCTGTTACACCACGCAACCCTCGTTCCATCATCCACCTGATCAGGTCCTTCAAATATGTTATCCGCTGCTTTCGCCTGTCTCTTTTCCCCGCTATCTGGCCTGTTAGTATCAGGCCCTCCTTCCTCATTGCGTGTCCCAGGAACTTCAGCTGTCTCTTGCTGATGCTCAGTATTAATTTCCTTTTCGTTTCCGTCATTTCCAAAATGCTACTGCGTGGAAATCTTCTTAGTCAGTCAGGTCACAAAAGAGACTTGACCGCCCAAGCGTTTATCACATCTGACGATTAACTGACTGATCACAGCCTATAGTAACCATGTCTACACAAACAGGTCTATACACAAAAGCTGAGAATCACCTACCATGTATTCAATTGTGAAAGCAGAATAGCATACCATATTACTTCAAAGCTCTCAAGAAAATTGAATTTCGGCATTAAATGACCCACAAGAAGTTGATATGCCGTTAAATCAACAAATCATTCGAGTATCGAGTTCATTTTCTACAGAATAAACAGTCATTCTAGTCTTGTACCAGATAAACCGAAGTTTTTTTTAAATAACTATAGCATCACAGATACATGTTATCACTCTTGTAAATACTCATACAAGCATTCAGTATTTCGTACACATACATAGACGAAGACCTCTTTATCCGTTCTAAGCCCCCGACTCATTCCGCAACGCATCTCCCAGTCTCTTAATAATCGAGTCAATAAATTTATGGAAGTTTTATCTGTAATAAATCAATCGTCTGTTAAAGGTCAGCTTTCCGGAGGCAGCGAGTGACGATTTACTCAACGCGCAGGTTCAAGCCCGTCCATCCATCAGCCGGCATCAACCGCACAGACGAATCGTTGCTGATGGCTCCCGTAGTCGTCACGTGTTTAATTCTGCGCACAGAAATGTTCTGCTTTCGTGGGATGGGAGAGAGAGGAAGGTGCTCGCGCGCACTCAGTTTGGTAGAGGGCGCTGCGATCCGGTTTTTCCAGTCGCAACTTGCCTCGTTTTCGCTCAGAGGCTCGGAAAAGAATGGCCGATTATGAGTCAGTGATGAAGAGAGAGAGAGAGAGATGCATTATTCCCGTTTGCGGGTAGAGGATTTAGGGTGTGTCAGTGCGGGTACACATTGATCCAGGGTAGTATAGTGCATGTATTTGCGGGTTAGAATTTCGAACCCAGTTCACAAAGACATGTGATTATATGATATATATTCAAATGTATTCTTGCTCAATTTTTATGATAAAAATCCGGCGTACGTATGATCTGCCACGATTATTAGTTTCTTGCATGCAGTTTTATAATCTCAGTACTCTGCTACTGCAGTATTACTCGCAAAGACCCATGGAAAAAGTATTAATCCATTGCTTCTTCCCCAGGGTTAAATAACAGGAGAGAATGGGTTCTATAGCTTTGGTTGGCAACCAGTCTACCACAGAAAGCAATGGCAACGTACTGCTGGAAATCTTCTACTTAGTCATGTCTCTTTCGAGACATGATCGCCTAAGCATGTATCACGTATGGCACTCAACTGACTGACTGATTGCCGTATTGAGCAATTTTTCCGGTGTTCCATTTTAGTTGTTGTTCTTTCCCTCTATCCGTTACTTAAGTATTAGATGTATTAGGTTCTCCAAGCCCTCCTTCCTCATTACATGTCCCAGTAACCTCGGCTGTCTCTTCCTGATGCTAAGTGTCAGTTTCCTTTATGTTTGCATCCTCTCCAAAACCTTGTAGTTACTGACAGGTTCAGTCGTCAGTATACTTCTATAAAACCATATTTATGTTGCTTCGAGACTCTCCTTCATTCTTAAGAAGATTGTCTAGCATTCGCTGCCATAGATATCACATAACAGTCCAGTAGTATTTTCTTTGTTTCAAATGAAATCTTTCTGTCTCTCTACTGAGCCTTTGGAATGCATCCTTGTCCATACCAATACGGCGTCTGATCACAGTCTAGCACTTTCCGTCCTTTCTTAGAACTCTTCCCAGATATCTAAATTTTTGTATCTGCTTGTATAACTAAAATAAAACTGCGTATAAAAAATATTTAGTTTTCGGCATTGAATAGCCTATAGAGGTTGATATGCCGCTATATATATATATATATATATATATATATATATATATATATATATATATATATATAAAATAAAATAAATTTTCAATAGTCAAAATTGTTGAATGAATATTTCAACATGAAATCCCTAAGAGAGATTTCACGTCTCCTCAGCAACGGTACATATTTCAAAATGGAAATAAAAAGAAGAATAAAAAAGAGAGAATAAAAATAAAAATAAAAATAATAATAAAAATAAAAAAGAGAAATAAAAAAATAAATAAAAAATGACGGTTAAGATTTGAGAAATTAACGTCTCAAAAAATCTTTGAATATTGAAAATTTATTTTATTTTATATTAGACTGTATCATTTTTCAATATGAAAATTTAATATTAATTAGGTTCAGATTTTTAGGATTTACCTTCCTACTTTTCCGTTTGGATTAAAGTATTTTAATAAAATATACATGAAATGAATTGTTTGAACATTATTTTTTATCGATACTCGTATTTTAAGTAGTTATTCTGTTTTTTAATTAAACAGTATTATATATTTATATCTACCGGCCTGATTATTTACGATAAATTGTTATTACGAAAATGTGTGCCTTTCGGCAGGATTCGAACCTGTGACCCCTGTTTACATAGGGGAAGCTACCATTTGATCTGGCAACGACTTAGACAGATAGATAGATAGATAGATAGATAGATAGATAGATAGATAGATAGATAGATATGAACAGACTGAGATAGATAGATAGATAGATAGATAGATAGATAGATAGATAGATAGATAGATAGATATGAACAGACTAGATAGATAGATAGATAGATAGATAGATAGATAGATAGATATGAACAGACTTAGATAGATAGATAGATAGATAGATAGATAGATAGATATGAACAGACTGCGACAGATAGATAGATAGATATGAACAGACTGCGACAGATAGATAGATAGATATGAACAGACTGCGACAGATAGATAGATAGATAGATAGATAGATAGATTTGAACAGACTGCGACAGATAGATAGATAGATATGAACAGACTGCGACAGATAGATAGATAGATAGATAGATAGATAGATAGATAGATATGAACAGACTGCGACAGATAGATAGATAGATAGATAGATAGATAGATAGATATGAACAGACTGACAGACTAGATAGATAGATAGATAGATAGATAGATAGATATGAACAGACTGCGACAGATAGATAGATAGATAGATAGATAGATAGATAGATATGAACAGACTGCGACAGATAGATAGATAGATAGATAGATAGATAGATAGATAGATAGATAGATATGAACAGACTGCGACAGATAGATAGATAGATAGATAGATAGATAGATAGATAGTGAATAGACTAGATCGACAGATAGATAGATAGATAGATAGATAGATAGATATGAACAGACTGCGACAGATAGATAGATAGATAGATAGATAGATAGATAGATAGATATGAACAGACTGCGACAGATAGATAGATAGATAGATAGATAGATAGATAGATAGATAGATAGATATGAACAGACTGCGACAGATAGATAGATAGATAGATAGATAGATAGATAGATAGATAGATATGAACAGACTGAGATAGATAGATAGATAGATATGAACAGACTGAGATAGATAGATAGATAGATATGAACAGACTGAGATAGATAGATAGATAGATAGATATGAATAGACTGAGATAGATAGATAGATAGATAGATAGATAGATAGATAGATATGAACAGACTGCGATAGATAGATAGATAGATAGATAGATAGATAGATAGATAGATAGATAAAAGAAATTAAATACAAAAATCCAAATGTTTCCTTGTTAACGCACTTAATTCAGTGGTGAATATAAATCCCGTAGACGGAACATTCTATAGTGAAACATTTGGATTTACATTCAGTTAGTAAGAACGTGGCACTCCATGCGACAAGCTCATTGGACGCCCTTTCTCATATGAACTGAAAGGAACGGACACTTACATGTGATTCATATAAGCAAACTTCGTTTGGCATACCGTAGTTATGACTAGACTGAAATAGATATGAAACTGATATATTGTTACTGTGTCGCTTGGACAGGTACATTCTCATGTGTTTGTCATTTCATTGATTGTAGGCACATCCAGAGAATGCTTGCTGTCGTACGAACCTGCTGATTTCATTGTAGGCGAGTGGGAAGCTGAAGAAATGAAAGCGAAACCCTGAAGCTGTGTAGTCATGTCTCAGTATGTCAGGTTGCTGACCACAATGAGAGCACAGTGTTTAAAACTGTAGACTTGAATCCTTAAGATTGAGAGTTCAGAAATCACATAAAAAGGCAACGATAAGAGATTATTTTTTGTTTGCTTCTTTCATTTAAAACAGAAACATATCATGAAAGAGTCCTTTCATTTTCAGAACAAAATACAAGGTGTGTTGAGAAAAGAACAAGAGAAGGACAGGAGTCAAGAGGATAAGAGATTTTGACATTGATATTGCATTTAAACTTTTGGAGATTGTAACTATCAGGGAAGCAAGCATACAGGAAAAGAGTTCCAGAGGCAGGAAGTGCGAGAAAAGAAACTATTGGAGTAGAAGACATGGTTGCATTCAAAATGGAACTCGTATATACTAGCGATTGTTAAAAATACTGGAAATGAAAATGATCACATTCTTATACCGTCCCGCAAAAATCTATCCTACTGTATGTGTGTGTGTGTGTGTGTGTGTGTGTGAGAGAGAGAGAGAGAGAGAGAGAGAGAGAGAGAGAGAGGGCCAAAACTGGATTATTAATTCTATACATAGTCAGGAGTTACCTAGTCCTCTCTTTTCAGCTTTAACATGGTTCAAAAGCATTTACGTGGCCTTGTGGGTGATGGATTTGCTAGAGTTACTCAATTCTTTCTTCCTAGCCTTGACATGGTTCAAAAGCATTTACATGGCCTTGTGGGTGATGTATTTGCTAGAGTTACTCAATTCTCTCTTTCTAGATTTGACAGGGTTCAAAAGCATTTACATAGCCTTGTGGGTGATGGATTGGGATAGAGTTTCCTAATCCTGTCTTGCCAGCCTTATAGATGATTAATTATTTTCCACTCTACAATCCCTTTCCCACAAATGCGACGTTGTAAGCCTCTTGCTATACTATAACTATTTCCATGGAAAGTACTCTGACGAGCTACATTCACTAGTTCAGAAATTGGTTGCTAAAACCAACCATGCTATGGACACAGGGTGAATTCATCTTCATTCTCTTTGTATTTCATTGGTAAGAATGAAGTTTCATTCAAACATCTTTCCAAGCGCCACTACTTAATGAAACAGACTCACACTTTCTCCAATACTAGAATCTTCAATTGTAGAGTGAACAATTATTTATTGTATCTATCTTCATACTTAATTCCCCACTGTACCCATACAACAGCTTCATTTATTTACTCTGTACCCTGTTGGCAGAAATAGATCTAGAGAACTTTTCAAAGATAAAAGCATTTTAACAATATATTTAGGGTATGCGCGGTCATGGCTCTCCACAGCTTATGCCCCTTGATGATACCAACATCCGAAGCCATACTGGAATAATGATAAGTGCCTTCCAAAAAATAAGCAAACTATGAAGTAACTATAGAATTCCGTTAGAATCAAAGAAAGAAAAAGAAAAACGAGTCCTGAACTTTTATGCCATATCGGTTCTCCTATATGGTAAAAAAAGTTGGACAATTACCTCACAAAGAAAAGTGCTGTTCTACAGAAGGGTGCTGAGAATACCTTCGACGGAACATGAAAGCAACGAGGAAATATTAAGGAAAGTAGCAGCTAAGAACACACTTATACTTACAATCAGAACGAGACAGCTGACACTTCACTTAGCAAGAAAAGAACAGGTAAGGAAAAGACAGAAGATAACAATTGATGTTGGATTCATTTTTTTAGATTGTAGTTATAAGAGAAAAACTGCCCCCCCCCCCCAATTTAATATCCAGTGAGAGTTGCAGTCTGGGGAGTTAAGTGGCCAGGTGTAAGGGGTGATGTGGTCACAGAAATTGTCGGACAACCACGAGTCGGTTCTCCTACTTATGGGATATGGTGCAGAGTCCTGTTGCCAGACATAGGTTTTTATTTTCAGCAGGCAACCTCTTGACCCAGAATAGCACTATCTTTTCAAGTCATTTGCTGTACGACTCTGTACTGAGTTTGAAGACGTCACCAACAAAATCGGGAATTCCTTTCTTATTAGAACGATCAGAGTGTGTTTCCCGGGCTTTCGTACTATCGTGATCACCATTAGACTCATATAACTCTTTCCGAATCCTCAATACTGTCCTCACATGGACATTCAAACACTCGGAAATATTTGTTATGTAGTTTCCGCGGCGAATGCAAAGCAGAACTGCATGCCGTTTCCAAATATTTTAAATGTAAAAAATGGCGACAATATAAGCATCGCACTATATATATATATATATATATATACGCCCACAAACTGTTCTCCGACAGGCAATATGGATTCCGATTTGACAGGTCCACAGCCGACCTGCTAACAACTGTAACGGAGTACATGCTACAGGCCCTTGATGAGTCTGACGAGGCTCGCGCGGTTGCTCTGGACATCTCCAAGGCTTTCGACCGGGTTTGGCACCCTGGCCTCCTATGCAAACTACGCGGTTATGGTATTACCGGTCGCCTGCTTGACCTAATCCAATCTTTCTTAAATAACCGCAAAATGAAGGTCGTTCTGAATGGGCGTGCCTCTTCGTCCTACAGCACGAATGCTGGTGTCCCACAAGGCTCTATCCTGGGCCCGACGCTCTTCCTTATTTTCATCAACGACCTCCCAGATGAGATCAAGTCCCAAGTAGGCATCTACGCAGATGACACTACAATATACTCCCGCTCCAGTAAGAAACCTGTCGTGGCGGACAGACATAATCTCGCTACTGACCTTGAGCGGGATCTACACTCTGTGGTGAACTGGGGCAAGAAGTGGCTTGTCAACTTCAATTCCTCTAAGACCAAGCTGTTGTCTGTCAACCATTACAGGCAACCTCTTCTGCCTCCCATAAGCATGGACCAGATGATTCTCCCGGAGAGTAATACACTACGCCTCCTCGGACTTACCCTGTCCTCAGACCTCAAATGGAAGCACTATATTGAATCCATAGCAAAATCTACTGCTAAGAAGATTGGGTCACTATGTCGATCCAGGATGTTTTTTCCACCTGAATCCATCCTGCATATATACAAGTCAACCATCCGTCCGTGCATGGAGTACTGCTGTCATTTATGGTCAGGTGCCCCTGCCGTTCTCCTCAGTGTTCTTGACAAGCTCCAAAGGAGAGTCTATAATGTGATAGGTACTGATCTGGCGATTCGACTGCAGCCACTTTCCCATCGTCGAAATGTGACCTCCCTTTTTCACTTCTATAAATACTTTCATGGCTTCTGCTCGGATGAGCTTAAGTCACTGATGCCTCCTCAACAGGTGTTTACCCGTGCAACCAGACTGGCAACTGGGTCCCACCCATTCACAGTCAGGTTAGCCAAATGCAGACGACAATTCTACTCCTACAGCTTCCTCTCTCGCACTTCCCGCCTGTGGAACTCACTCCCGTATTCTTGCTTTCCTGACGGCTACGACCTCCAGAAATTTAAAAGCAAAGTTAATACTCACCTACTAACCACTGGTCTCTAGCTCTCTCCCCTCCCCTGTATAATCTTCACTTTCTCTCCGCCCATGTATCTGTCATTGCACCTGCTTTCTCAGCTTTCTATTGTTCCTTTCTAACTAGCTTGTACTCCTCACTCTTTTTTAATTAATCTTTCTACATTTATGTAACCCCCTGCACATCAGTGGCGTTTCTGCCTTGCTCGGGGTGAAATGATTTAAAAAAAAATATGTGTGTGTGCGTGTTCAGTTCTGTAATTATGATTTTAGCTAATGTAATGTATTTCTTGTGCGTTGTAGTGCAGTGGATATCAGCTCAGAACGAGAAATCGGGGAGCCGAGTTCGAATTCCAGCTGAATTCATTGCTTTCACTTACGCGCAAATACCCTTGGAAAAGGAACTAATCCGTTTCTTCCTTCCAGTTATGGGTTAAATAACAGGACAGATTGGGTTCTAAAGCCTTGGCTGGCAACCAGTCTACAGCAGAAAGCAATGGCAACCTACTGCGGGATAATCATATGCCTAGTCAGTCATGTCTCTTTCGAGACATGATCCTTAAACGTGTATCACGTATGATACTTAACTGACTGACTGAATGTATTTCTTATCACTTACGAACAAATACCCTTGGGAAAGGTATTAATCCGTCTCTTCCCTTCAGTTATGGGTTAAATAACAGGACTGATTGGTTCTATAGCCTTGTTCGGCAACCAGTCTACCGCAGAAAGTAATGGTAACCTACTGCGGGATAATCTTCTGCCCAGTCAGTCATGTCTCTTTGGAGACATGATCGCCCAAGCGTGTATCACGTATGGAACTTAAATGACTGACTGAATATATATTGTAACTATTTTTATAAATAAAACTTCTCTATGATTTCATTGTTCTGTTTCGCCTACAATTTACAACATATGTTTACGCAACAAATTTATTATAATTTTCATTTCAATGGATTATTATATTTTCTGTTCAAGTTTTGATTTAATGTAACGGAGAATGCCTGTTATGTTATTTTTTTTCAGCATCACGCTAATATTTTATATAATTGTAACACTAAACATTTTTATATAGGTGTGTGTAAAGACCCAAGGGAATTCTCCATTTTCAGAAATCCCTGGTTACTAACGCGGGGTTAAAAAATAAAAAGTACTTTGTGATGCGTTAGATATCGGTTCAAAACGAGAAATCGGGGAGCCGAGTTCGAATTCCAGCTGAATTCATTGCATTCACTTACGCTCAAATATCCTTGGGAAAGATATTAATCCGTCTATTCCTTCCAGTTATGAGTCAAATAACAGAACAGATTGGGTTCTATAGCCTTGGCTGCCAACCAGTCTACCGCAGAAAGCAATGGCAACCTGCTGCGGGATAACCTTCTGCCCAGTCAGTCATGTTTCTTTCGAGACATGATCGCCCAAGCGTGTATCACGTATGGCACTTAACTGACTGACTGAATATAATAGTTAGAAACATGATTATGGGTTTTACAGGTCACAAAATGGGAATCAGTTTTCTATTGTTATGAAGTAATAAACTGATCCCCCTCTAATTAATACTTAATAATATAATACATATCTTCTCCCTCTAGCTATGAGTCAAATAACAGGACAGATTGGGTTCTATAGCCTTGGTTGACAACCAGTCTATTGTACAAACTAATGGCAACCTACTTCGGGATAATCTTCTGCCCAGTCAGTCATGTTTCTTTCGAGACATGATCGCCCATGCGTGTATCACGTATGGCACTTAACTGACTGACTGACTAGGCACGAAAGAATAAAGAAATGAAGTAGTATTTGTTAAACTTCACACTCCCCAAAACACACACACACTTATAAAATATATATATATATATATATATATTCTGAGGCATTCTTTCTGTTACCTACTATATTCTCCCGTTTTTCCAATTCTCTCTTCTCTCCTTCTCTTGATCGAAAGCAAGTCCGTTCTTGTGCGGGTGAAGACATACCTTGACACATTTACATTCTACCATAGCGACGGCTGCAGGAAAGCAATGACTCATCAGCTATGCGTGTGTGCAACTCGTTCACACGCACGTATCAGCTGCACCAGCAGGTGCCTCCGCAGGTGAGTAGGTCCCATCTATCTATCTATCTATCTATCTATCTATCTATCTATCTATCCGGGCTCTTTGTCCTGAGGCAATTGTTAACTAGCTAATTGACTGTGTAGTTTGTTTGATTTTCACTGGGTGCTTCATAATTTCAGCCTTGTACCAGACTGAACAAGGCTTAGGGATGATATCAATTCTCAATCGCATCCATGATAGTTCAGACATCATTGTTTTCAGAATAAATTTATCCATTTAAGTACCGGAAGGAGGAGGAGGAAGATAGATAGATAGATAGATAGATAGATAGATAGATTAAGCGCCACTTAGGTGTGGCACAAGGCCGAAAGTATGCGGTACTCAGTGAGAATCAAACACTACTCAGTTGTAACGATTCTAGCTTGCTAACCATTACACCACGTCGAGGTGCTCTAGGTGATTTTCTAAGCACCGTTTAGATGTGGCACAAGGCCGAATGAACGAGACACCCAGTGAAGATCGAACTCACTACACAGTTGTAATAGATTCTAGCGAGACAAGCTTGATGATTATTACACCACGCCGAGGTGCCAGATAGATAGATAGATAGATAGATAGATAGATAGATAGATAGATAGATAGATGAATGAATGAACATAGATAGATAGATAGATGAATGAATGAACATAGATAGATAGATAGATGAATGAATGAACATAGATAGATAGATAGATAGATGAATGAATGAACATAGATAGATAGATAAATGAATGAATGAACTTGGATAGATAGATAGATAGATAGATAGATAGATAGATAGATGAATGAATGAACATAGATAGATGAATGAATGAACATAGATAGATGAATGAATGAACATAGATAGATAGATGAATGAATGAACATAGATAGATGAATGAATGAACATAGATAGATAGATGAATGAATGAACATAGATAGATAGATGAATGAATGAACATAGATAGATAGATAGATGAATGAATGAACATAGATAGATAGATGAATGAATGAAGATAGATAGATAGATAGATGGATGAATGAACATAGATAGATAGATAGATAGATAGATAGATAGATAGATAGATAGATAGATAGATGATGAATGAACATAGATAGATAGATAGATAGATAGATAGATAGATAGATAGATAGATAGATAGATACGTTGCAGTTTTCAGGAGGAGGGGGAGAGAGTGAAAGAAAAAGTGAGGCTAGGTAGAAGTATCCTAAAGGCGAGGTGACGCTCTGTGGAAAAACGCGTCTCTCCTAACAGGTGCTGCATAAGTATTACTCCCTATCGCTAATACAGTCCATCGCATGCCACTTGGAGATGAGATCGGTGTCAAGTAGTATGTCCTTCATTTACTCGAAAAGATCCCAGAATGTGAACCTGGTGATTTAACAACGCATAGGATTTTTTATATAATCAATTCACCCAAAGCAAGGCGAGAATGCCACTAAGATTCAACGGACTCTTCTAAGTGAGAGAGAATTAAAAAAAAAAATAGAAAGAACCGGAAACCCAAACGAGGAATAAACCTTTATTTCTGTTCAAAAGACCTGGGGGAAGTGGGAACAGGACGCAAGGCAAACTTATCTACTCTTATTGAAGGAAAAATAAAATTTCAGAGTTCAGGTAGAGACGTCAGAAGTATAAAGTTGAAGTAGACTTTATAATGAATCTGATACCCAACCCTAAACAAGGGATAAATCTTCTACTCCTGTTCACAAAACGAAGCAGAAGTGTGAACCACATAACATTTGAAACTATGTATTCTTGATTAATCTTCCAGATTCACGGAGATTTTTGTAATACTAAGCTTTTAGATAATTTTAAAAAATTCTAGCGTGATACTTAAAAAGAGGTGGCAATTAAATTTTGGCTGCATATTAATGTTATTAAATTCCTTTTAATGATATTTAATAGCTTTATTCATGTTATGTTCATATTTTTCAGACCGCAGTGTGTTCCCCAGCATACACAGAGGTTTAGTACAACTGGTGATTACATCTGTTACTTTGAAATTTAAAAAAAATATATTTCTAATATTGAAATATGGTGGAATAATTATTTTCTATTTAAAAAAGGAGTACAAAAATTTTAAATAAATGAATCAAAATAAGCAAACCTATAGTAGCACAAAAAAAAAAAGAAACTTTGTTGAATGCTTTAAATGTGCAGGGAGTTGTGAAGAAATATGATCGTCCACGGCCTAAATGGACACGGTGCATCAAAGGAGAAGATAAAATCTACGTTCTTCTACAAAGGAAGGATATTCAAGTCTACTAATCTATCTATCTATCTATCTATCTATCTATCTATCTATATATATATATATATATATATATATATATTAATGAACGCTAGCAATTTGTCAACCGTTATATTTGAAGCAGAAAAAATGTACAGTAATTTTAGCAACACAGTTTGCCTGTTACATTTGTTACCATAACTCGCACCACTGAAGATGATCTCGGAAAGAGGTTGAAAATACTTGGGTACCGTGAGAAATGAATTAAAATAACATCTGTCAACGTTACAGCTCATTTCTAACGTCTTTTTATTGTAATACGCGAAAGATTATCTGTGAGTATGAATGGATTTTATTAAAAATAAGCAAACATAATGTTTGCAATTAATTTAATCTGACATGTTTAAAAGAAAATTTGCTGCCTAAATACACAAATATATAATGAATGTGACACCAGATCCAGATCCAGATTCAGATTCAGATCCAGATCCAGATCCAGATTCAGATATCTCGTGACTCAGTAGAGTCGTAGGAGCACCACATGTACTGCAGCCGCAGTAGAAGTGGTATTTCTCTGGGCACAACAGCCTGACGGAGCCCAACCCTCTTTAGGATGGTTTGAATTCAGAATTTTTCTTCTCCTATAGCAGTAGCCACCCAAGGCCATAGCACCCATTTACCCAGTGAATGGAATGAATTCGACTGTAATTCAAAGCTATTTGTTATTTTACCGTGTCTCGTGAATGTGCAATAAGGTCAGGTTAAAGTAGCCTTAACGCAATACCACGGAAAAGTTGCTCAAGCCTCCTCAGCAATAAAACAAACCCCACTCTCCCGAAATGGAAGTATTGACTGGGTGATGATCGCCTGGATATATATATATATATATATATATATATATATATATATATATATATATATATGAAAATAAACTGGATACATTTATAAATTCATTGGTAATAGCTTATTTCGCGGAGCTCTTACAGACCGCTCTTCAGGCCAAATTCTTCACAAACAAAAGAAAAATGAAAAATAAAAAACAACGAAAAAAAAAAAGATTTATAAAGGCATCCAGTTTATTTTCATTATAATACTCTTTTAACTTCTAATATTGAGTTCTCATCGGATTACAATCCCCGTGGAACTGACCTTACAAAGTACCAAGGATACTAATATATATATATATATATATATATATATATATATATATATATATATATATATAACGCTATATGAAACGCTTTTCCTAAAAATTCGAAAATATGTCTTCGTCTCTTGCAAAAAAAAAAAAATTAAAAAAAAAAAAAAAAAAAAATAGAATTATAAAATTGATACTGCAATCAATGAAGAAAAAATAACGTCGACCCCAGAGGGGAGAAAAGAATAAAGGGAGAGAATTACGATTTGGATCCGAGCAGATATATATATATATATATATATATGTACATAAAGCAGAGATATGATACATAACACTTTAAATGCTCGGGTAGTTCACAGTAATACATCTTAGCACAATGTTCGTCTTAATAAATGACTGTCTGATCCGGAGAGAAGAGGGTTTACTCAGAAGAAAATGCATTGAGGATGCGCTAACCTCACTATTCTCGACAACAAACCTCAGATATATCACCGATCCTCGCAAAAGCAATAGCAGCGCAAAAAAGTACACGAGCTAATAGTGAGAAAAAAATAAAACAGGTCTACTTGTAGTGGGCTAAATTTAAACCCCGCAGATATCGACGCCCCCCTCTCTCTCTGTCTCATATATATATATATATATATATATATATATATATGGTGTCCCAGAAGTCACACACTATACAGATTTTTATAAAAATACATATGAATATCAATTTTATTGATCATAATCATAATATATTAGTATATGGTGCGCGACTTCTGGGACACCATATATATATATATATATATATATATATATATATATACTTTCTGGCCATTGAATTTGATATGAAGTTAATTTATTACTTGTCTTATCCTCAAAAATCTCAACGCATTTTTACTTATACAGAGTTTTGTCTTTCATTCCGACCTGAAGAAGCCGAACCAACACACGTCACGTCGGCAAAACGCGTCGTTTAATAGCTTTTCCATGTCCAAACGAGTGTGTGTGTGTGTGTGTGTGTGTGTGTGTGTGTGTGTGTGTGTGTGTGTGTGTGTGTGTAACATAACAGATTTATCTTGCAGCTTGTCATATCCGGAGATGGGGCATGATTTTATTAATATACTAAATGTGTTTGCCATTCTGTTTATCAAATATCTGTGTGTGTGTGTGTGTGTGTGTGTGTGTGTGTGTGTGTGTTTTAAGTCACATGACCTTACTGCCAAGATTTTGCTATTCAAGTGTTTGGGCATGCGCAATCGGACATCTATTTCTCGACCAACTCTCGGCTGCTGTCCTACCAATGAAAACAGCCCAGTCACAGTTAATGAATAGCAGCTCCTTTCCTTAGTCATTGATTGTAAATTCTCTCTCTCTCTCTCTCTATCGCTCTTTAATGGGTGACTCTTACTGTAACCTTGCGTCATACTAGCTCAAATTCCACATTCTCATTCTATCCACAGGTAAAAAAAAAAAAAACATTAAAAAAATTAAATTCGTATATTTGTCTATTACAGTGCAAATATATATTCCTTTCAAATGCAACCCAACTTTATTTTGTAGGTTTTTGCACACTATATATATTGCACAAACACATGAATATAACGAACCTAACAGGAATTGGAACTCGGTTCCCTGATTAACAGTTCCGAGCCATTATGCATTATACCACTCATATACCCAAGCTTACATTACTGAAGATTTCCCTCACGGTCGCTAATCTAGGTATTACCCAGGCTCGACTTGGCTTATTTCGGTGATCATAAAGGAACCGTTGTTTCAACGTGATGTGGCCGTAAGCTATTAATAAATAAATTCGCTCACTTAATCTTATGCTTGTTTTCTGTTTTATATTTTATCCTCATTATGCCCTGTATTATAAAAGTTAGATATCCTTATGGGTCATTTAATGCGGAAATTTCACTTTCTTGAGAGCTTTTAAATATAAAAAAATGATGTTATTCTGCTTTCATAATTGAATATATGGTAGATGATACTCAGCTTTTGTGCATATGCATGTTTGTGTAGACATTATTACTAGAGACGGTGATACGTGCTTTTTATCTGGTAGTGTTGTGGAAGTTATATTTCAGAATACAGTTTTATTTTCTTAAAGAATTTGAAGGATATTATATGGATTAATTTCGTTCATATTGGTTAGATGATTTATTATTTAGCGTTATGAGTCATTTAATGTCCGAAATCTAAAGATATATTAAACGCAATTTTATGTCTTCAAATAAATGTATTTTGAATGCAATCAACTATAGATATGGTGTATATAACTTTATACGTCCAGGGCAAACGTATGTTTTTTATATATAGTATGTTATTGATAAAAAAAAGTTGCTGATAATTTTCCGACAAAACTATATTTTTTATAAACTTTCGTATTGCAGTGTTGAACATTTCACAATAAAAATTGGTAATTTTCTAATAAAACGTGTTGCTGGTATTTTTAATCTTGTTAGGAGTTTCACTATTTACTCATAGCTGTGTCCCCTAACAGATGCTACCACCCTTGGTAAGAGTAGACATGGGAGAAAAAACATTTAAGAGGTAATAACACGTTTCTCATGACCTCCAATCTCCTTATTCAAGGCCTTACAACCAGGTGTGGAACTCACACATTTGGGTCTAGTTAGTGGAAATAACCAATGCTTATACGCACTTGACACAAAGTGTTGTGAGTTCAATACCTGGCTACAGCAGTGGTAAACAAATAACGTAGAGAGATGAGTTAAAAGGAGATAACTGCATGGCATCCGGAAGTGGCATCGCACATGGAATGAGAATGATATAATCCAGTGATCGAAATAAAGGGCTCGATTCACAATTCCTAGCACATGAAGAAAACTGGAGCTTACAACGGTCGAAACGTCGTAAGAATAGCACTAAAAGGTGAGGGCAAAAGTCCGAACAGTGTAAATAATGTAAATATTCCTCATCTCAGAAGTATAGAAAAAAAAAGTATATATACATATATACATATAAACAAATTTTTTGTGGTACAGAACTTGAATATTGCATAAAAATAATAATTTTTATATTACAGGGCATAATGAGGATAAAAAATTAAAACCTAAAACGACCGGTTTCGCTCCCGCTTATCAAAATTTTTAGCAGTTAATTTACCTTTACCATCATTGATCAATTCTTTTCTGACACCTATTATTTTACAGTAAGTTCTCCCAATTATATATATATATATATATATATATATATAAATTATATACATATATATATATAAATTATATATATATATATATATATATATATATATATAATACTTTACAACATGTACAAACTACTACTAGTTCGTGCATGTTCTAAAGTATAATTTATAATTAAAATAGTATATATATATATATAATATATATTATATAATATATATATTTATAATAATTTATAATAAATAGCTTGTACATGTTCTAAAGTATAATTTAAAATAAATATTCATTGCTCTATTTTATATTGAGCACTGTTTTAAATTAATGTTTTGAACGTTGCAAATATTTTCTTTGTTCCTTATAAATTTGTATATATATATATATATATATATATATATAGTGTGTGTGTATGTGTGTGCGTACTATGTATGGGAAACAAATAGAGAGAGCTTATAATAAATGAAAATGGTCAGTCTGTATAAACTCTGTGGTTTGGGGACAAATGAAGCAGAAGAATTGTTTTTAATTTTAAGCAGTTCATAATATATATATATATATATATATATATATATATATATATATATATATAGAGAGAGAGAGAGAGAGAGAGAGAGAGAGAGATAGGTGTGAGTTTGTGACCCTGGGTTTCACGCTCTTGCGATCGTCAGACAAACTGATTAATTTTTTCAGAAATTGTCTATATGTAGGGCTGGTTATTTTTGAAGGGAGAGGAAAATTTGTCGTCGTGACAGACGCAGACATATATACGCATTCAGTTTGTCTGACGATCGCAAGAGCGTGAAACCCAGGGTTACAAACTCACACCTATCTATATGAATAGGTCAGCTTTATCACTGATATTGAGCGCTTTCAAATATAAATAATATAATATATATAAAAAATCGCATATATATATATATTGATATTTATAATTACATGCATACACTTTTCACACACACACACACACACACACTCACACACACACACACACACACACACACACACACACACACACATATATATATATATGATTGTATTTGTGATTGAAATAGTTGCATATTTCATGTGACCAGTTTATGTTTGCACCTATGTAAACATTATGATTTTTAAAGATATTTTTAAGTCCGAAAGCACTTTACCGTTTAACTGAATGTCAACATATTCCTGTCTCTTTTATTTTCCACCTGATTGATTTTATATTGTATCATAGTAGGACAGGTTCTATAGCCTTTGTAACAACTGATCTCAGAGAAAGAAAACTGAATTTAAACCTGCTTGGACAGGCTGGTGCTGTGTCAGGCTCTCCTGCCAACGACACATCACTTCTTTTTCTACAGTTGCAGTGCATGGGGTATCCCTATTACCTTGATGGAATACTGCCCTAGAGTAGATGATAAAAATACAAGTAAAGAATTAAATATGAATGAAACAGTTTAATTAGTTTTCGTCGAATAAAATAAAGTCAAACCACAGAATTCGCATCGTTACTTTTTACGATATATTTTTAGATTTTAAGAAGATTTTGTCGAGATAATAATGGTTTGATGATACAAGTCTTGCTAATTAACCCATAGGTGGGAGAAAAAGATATGTATTCATGAATATAACGAACCCAATAGGAACTGGAACTTGGTTACCCGATTAACAGTTCCGAGCCATTATGCATTATACCACTGACACACCTAAGCTTACATTACTTAGTATTTACACGCGGTCACTAATCTAGGTATTCACCAGGCTCACCCTTGCTTATTTCAGTGATCGTAAGGGAACTGATGTTTCAACGTAATGTGGCCGTAAGCTATTAATAAATAAATTCGCTAACTTAATCTTATGCTTATCTCTACTAAATTAGAACCATTAAAATGTTCTTTATCGAAGAGTAAACCGAAAAAAAGTAAAAATGGGATTTTAAAAAAAACGAGAAAAAAGAGAAAACAAAAAACTGTGTAAATAAAGAAGGAGAAATGAATAAATCACTAAATAAAAAAATGGTCTCCAACTGAAATTCTAACGTGGTTTCCCTCTTTTATGATGGTAGCATTTTTGCCATCCACATTTCTTGGGTCACTGGGTCGGGATGTTTTTTCCTTCTAAACCCATCTTGCATATATACAAATCAACCATCCGTCCGTGCATGGAATACTGCTATCATATATGGCGCACCCGCTGTTCATCTCAGTGTTCTTGACAGGCTCCAAAGAAGAATCAGTAATGTGATAGGTACCGACTTGGCTGCTCAACCCCAGTCACATTCTCACCGACGGGATGTGGCTTCCTTCTGTTTGTTCTATAAATATTTTCATAGCTTCTGCTCCGACGAACTTAAGTCACTGGTGCCCCTGAGTTTACTTGTGCAACCAGAATGACAACTGGGTCCCACCCATTCACAGTTAGATCAACCAAATGCAGACGACAATTACACTCCAGCAGGTTCTTTTCTTGCACTTCCCGCCTGTGGAACTCTCTTCCATATTCTTGCTTTCCTGACGGCTACAACCTCCGGGAATTTAAATGCAATGTCTATACCCATCTCTTAAACACTTGATTCTAGTTCTTTCTACACCACCCTGTATATCTTTCTCTTTCTATCTTGGCAACTTTCATCACGCCTGTATTCCCATCCTTAACTGGTCTTAACGTTCTCTTTACTCTCTTCTTATTTAATCTTTTAACTCTTATGTAGCCCCCTGCACATCAGTGGCGTTACGGCCTTGCTCGGAGTGATAGGATTAAAAAAAAAACTCGCACAGCCATTAGTGATTTCAATAATCGAGAAGAGGCACAGTGGAGTAATGAAAAGCTGCTCGGACTGAGGAATTGGAGAAATGAGTTTGAATCTATTACATTCTCTTACGTGGCAATACCCTTTGTATTATGGGTAAATAGCTGGTTAGACTAGGTTTTATAATCTTGGTTTGCAGCGAGTCTAGCGCAGTAAGAATTAGCAACCTACTGCAGGACAATCGGTTATTTACCCCATGTCTGGGAAGAAGTACTGAGCTATGGTTGGCAATCTTCCTTAAGATGGTGTCTCGTATATAAAAACACTCGCATGTAGGGGCGGTGATCCACGTCTGTATGAGCCATCGAAAGAAGTCCATGATGTCTACTCACAGCACCAGGGTATGAGTACATCAATGCATGATCGTGTTGTGGGGGGCGCGATTGTCGATGGATTTCCGACCAACCATCGGTTAGTTGACCGATAATGAGGATTGAGAATAATCAATGGACAGCAGTTCCCAATTTTCGCCGTTTTAGTTATCCACAATCATTTCTAGAAATAAATTATTCATGAATTTTATTTAATGGTCCCAAAGCGCCAGAATGGTGAAGTCAGGAATTCACACATATCAAAGGGAAGCCGTTAAGTGATTTCTAGATGGAGTAGATAGACTGAACTATCGCCGGGTTCACACTCCACCCACGTCTATTGAACAGGTGAAGAGGCTCATCCCTTGTTCCCTGTTTAGGATGTGGTTTCCGGCTTTCTCTTTTCCAATCTTCTCACTTTTTTTTTCAATTGGAGTAGATAGACTGGATTAAACGCCCGGTTCACACTCCACCCACTTCTGTTGAACAGGTGTAGAGTCTCATCCCTTGTTCCCTGTTTAGGATGTGGTTTCCGGCTTTCTCTTTTCCAATCTTTTCACTTTTCCTTTTTGTTTATTTGTTTTTTTTTCAATTGGAGTAGATAGACTGAACTATCGCCCGGTTCACACTCCACCCACGTCTATTGAACAGGTATAGATGCTCATCCCTTGTTCCCTGTTTAGGATGTGGTTTCTGGTTTTCTCTTTTCCAATCTTTTCACGTTTCCTTTTTGTTTATTTGTTTTTTTTTCAATTGGAGTAGATAGACTGAACTATCGCCCGGTTCACACTCAACCCACGTCTATTGAACACGTGTAGAGGCTCATCCCTTGTTCCCTGTTTAGGATGTGGTTTCCGGCTTTCTCTTTTTCAATCTTTTCACTCTTACGTAGCCCCCTGCACACCAGTGGCCTTACCGCCTTGCCTGGGATGATATGATTAAAAAAAAAGAATTATTAACGAAAGCACGCAACACAAGCTCTCAGGCATAACATTATGATTTGTTTCACTCCAGAATTTGTCAAACCCAGTGGATGTGTGGCTTTGCAACAGATTTTATTTAGTTCTATGGTGAGTGTTTATACATGCACCCACCGTATTTTTAATCTTCCTTGCGTGCATATGCAATGCCCTGCTGATTTCATAACTTAATTACTTGTTGGGTCAATCACTAATATCAGTTAAAGCAGGGATCTCCATCCCTGGCTAAGATGTTCTCTTACGTCAGCTTACTGATGGACCTCTCTGAATGCAACGTTTATCCTTGTATCATATGGTGCGATAAATATTACAAATAAAATTTACTAGGATGTCAACAAGGTCTTGTCAATTCGCAGTTGAATTTGCTAAATATAGCCGTAAGTTCTGTGCTAAAAGTTTCTTTCTAGCACTTCTCTCTTGTTGAACTCCCTTCCGGCTCCATGCTTTCCAGCTAATTTTGATCTTTAAAAAACTTAAATCTAATACCAATCATTATCTAGTGTTTTCCTGATCAACTTTCTATTTTTCTCACTATTTAATGTATCTATTATCTAATTCTTTCAAAACCCTTGTGTTTTAGTGGCTTGTTTGGAGTGAATTCGAAAAAAAAATGAAAGAAAAGAAATTATATGAGATCGGAAAGATCTCTGATAAAAACGAAGTTTGTTACATTACTTTTATGAAAGCTTCATTTTTTTTTAATAATGTTATGGCTATTCATGACAGGTGTAACGTAGTGGTTAATGTTGCGGAAACTGGGAGCATCAAGTTCAAATTCCTACTAAGGCTGTTACATCAACTTTCACACAAATACCCTTGTAAAGGGTATTACTCTATCTGCCCCAACAATCCACCTAGGTGTTAATTAACAGAGCAGACTGGATTTTCTTGTTTTGGTTAGCAACCAGTCTACAAGAAAAGCTTGGATACAAAACTGTTGGCACCGAGAATACCAATTCCACTCGGTAAAAAGACGAACTCATTATGGATACCATAGCTGCAGCACCGATCTTTGTGAGGCTACGGCAACTCTATATTCCAATCAGAGGTTACAGATTTAACAATTCACTTTTTAGCATGAAGCTTATCAGTATGACAAGATTCTGATTAGTCCAAGTAGCATGAAGCAAATAGCATAAATACTTTTATAAAACTTTATTTTAAAGTAAAACTTAACTGTATTTGTCTCTATTTCTGAAATGAGGGAGTATTTACATTATTTACATTACTCGGACTATTGTCCTCATCTTTGATGCCATTTGTACGACGGGTTACTAGACATTAGGTTTATAAGTCCAAAAAATTCAGTTGTTTTTTTCCTTAAGGACACATGGCCCAGTAGATATAGTTCCTATGACTTGACCCAAAGCATTGTGAGTTCAATACCAGGCTACAGCAGTGGTGAACAAGTAACTTACAGGGTTAGAGGGAGATAACTCATGACTTCTAGAAGAGGCACCAGGCAATGAATGAAGTTCATATACCCTAGTGATTATAATAAAGGGTTTGGTTCGAAATTTCTAGAACCTGAAGAAGGTCGGAGCGTACAACGGCCGAAACGTCGTACAAATGGCAACAAAGATAAGGACAATAATCTGAGTAATGTAAATACTGTGAAACTTCATCTTTCTCAAATTTTAAACACGACACAAGCTTAAAGTATGAGAATTTGCAAACTATATTGAAGCTCAAATAAAATTGTCTGATACTATTTTGTCTTTAAATAGAAAGAAACAGCGTAGAAACATTATCGTTGCGTCTCAATAGCGAATAATGCCATCGTTTGATTTCTATTCAAGTATGGGGAACACGGACGTGGTGTTCTAGTTCTGCTAGTGATTCACACACTTAAACAGAGGGGGCACGGTTCGGTACTTCTTACGATGTTTGTTACATTCATATTTGTTAAACGTTTATCTGACGTTAAAGTTCACAAAATGAGGTGATTCTTTTTCACACTCGCTGAAAATACAAATGCCGGATAAAATGTAGTGAAGAGGGAAGGAAGAAGAAGAATAAATAAAGAACAAGAGCGAACGTAAAGGAAGAAGAGCATTAAAACAACAAGAGAGAACGAAAACAGAGGAACACAAGAAAAAGAGTGACAGAAAAAAGGGACAAAAAAAAAAATAAAAGGAAACAAAAAAAAAAGAAGAAAGAGCAAAAAACAACTTTGAAGGAAAAAAGTAAAGAAAAAAGAGGGAACAAAAAAGTAGAATGAGCACAAACAAGATGGAATGAAAAAAAGAGCCAAAACCAAGAGGGAATAAAAAAGAAGGATCGAGACAGAAGAAGGAGTAAATAAAACAAGAGGAAACGAAAAAAAGATGAGGAGCAAAAAATAATTAAACAAACAAAAATACAAAACAAAAAACAAGAGGAAGCAAAAAATAAGAGAAAAAATAAGAGTGAATGAAAAAGAAGAATAAAAAAGTGGAAATAAAAAAGAAGGATAAAAAATACAAGCGGGAATGAAAAAGAGGGAGTAAGAAATGAAATTAATAAAAATAGGAGTAAAAACAAAAATAAAAAGAACTAACGAAAAAAAAAAGGAGCAAAACAAAAAAACAAAAAAAAACCAATAGGGATTGAAAAAGAGAAAGAAAAAAAGAAAAAAGGGAAAGAGAAAGTAACAAAAGCCAATAATTAACGAAGAAACTAAAAGACAAGAGTGAAAAAGGATTTAGAAGCTCTTCTTGTTGGGTTATTTAATGCTGAAATCTGTTTATTTGTTATTTTACTCGAGTCTGTTTGTTAATATTAAACGGTTTTATACTTGAGCCTGCATGCATCCAAATAAGTGACCGTTTGTGCGTATGGGTTTGACATAGCTTTCTGTAGGTAAACGGATGTCATATTCCAGGCCACATCGACAAAGAATTGGAAAGTGGGTAAATGAGAAGGAAAGGATGAAGTTCTTGGATTTTACGACATACCAAACTTTGTGGGGTTTTAAATAACGAAAACTGTTTTTATCTCATTACAGAGTTAGTCTAAAGGTGAAAGTTGGTCGGCTTTGCACTTGAGTCTTCGGTTGAACTTTAATCAAGTTTATACTGGATTGGTTGGTGAATTGTTTAGTGTATACTATGTGGCCTACTTTTTGAATGTGACCTACGAAATCCCATCACTAGTGTAGTATATGGCCTACCTTAAAAAGCGTATGATAAGAAAGTATTATAAGTATGATAAGGGTTAAGGAAAATAATTAGTTTCAATAAATAACCGAATGCTTATATCTATAAATATACTCTTACTGAGGTAGAACACATTCAAACTGAGTAGGCCACATACTATACCAGAATCAAAGAGCTAGGCGACATATTATACCAGAATTAAAGAGCTAGGCGACATACTATCCCAGAATTAAAGAGCTAGGTCACATACTATACCAGAATTAAAGAGCTAGGTCACATACTATACCAGAATCAAAGAACTAGGCCACATATTATACCAGAATCAAAGAGCTAGGCCACATATTCTACCAGAATCAAAGAGCTAGGCCACATACTATACCGGAATTAAAAAGCTAGGCTACATACTATACCAGAATTAAGAATTAAAAAGCTAGGGTACATACTATACCAGAATCAAAGAGCTAATCCACATATTATACCAGAATTAAAGAGATATACATACTATACCAGAATCAAAGAGCTAGGCTAAATACTATGCTGTTTTTTTGTTTTTTTTTGTGGCGTATCAACCTCCAAATCGAATTGCAATTCGGTTTTTCGATTATTAATTCCGAGCCATTATCCATTACGCCAGCCGCAAATACAAGCTGATAGTATCTGGCATTCTATCTAGAGACTGACGAGGCTAGATATTGCTTAACTTCGATAATCGTAAGGAAACGTGATATGGCCGTATATGTTTATACTTGAGTTTGCAAGCATCCACCTGAAAGATGCTTTTTTTAAATAAGTAGACAGTCAGCAAACTAACTGTAGAAATGGTGGTACGAAAACAATGACAAAGAAAGAAATAGAGGAAAATATAATTAATAAAATATAATTAATAAAATATAATTAATAAAAATTAGAAGAACGCAAGAATTAATAAAATTAAACAAAAGAAAACATTTATAAAAAAAAATAAAAGAACAAAATGACACTCGTGTTATCATAAGAATGCACTAAAGCCGCCATTTGCAAAATAGAGTAGATTTAAGCGACCTGATATTATGGGGAACGACGGAAGATAGCAACCCTCATTAGTGATCTGTTAATTAGATGAAAGCCCAACCATGAAGACGAGAGAAACAAAAAGGCCAATAAAGCGGCAAAATAAGAATAAAATATCTATTCAAAAGGGGAAACCTCACATGAACTCAGGGTCAATGCAAACATCTCCAATCCTTCCACCGAATCTATAACCCACCCACTCTACAACATCATAATTTTTATAAGATATTATTTATATAAAATACGAATTTTATCGTAACCTAAGTATGTACAATTATGGATCATATGCAATATATTTATTTTCGACGAGAAAAACTGAAAATAAATGAAAAGTGTCTAAATACAAATTAGAGACATGTCGTAATAGATCATTCCATCTTAAATAAATTAATATGTTTTGCAGTAATTTTTAACAACTTGATATTTCCTTGTTAGAAAGTTGAATAATTTTAACAGATTCAACATTTTTTCATGGGCAAAACAAATTCACTGATTTGGACCTCCAAAACGTAAAGAACATTGAATTACATCAAAATTCGCGAAAATTTTTCATCCTTAAATTGTCAGTTGTGCTCAGTTTAATTTATAAAGTATATAAGTGTAGGTAGAAAAAATGTTAATAAAATAGCAAGGGAGACGAAACACTGCCCGGAATCCCCTAATCAGGCTTGGCTTCCTCGAGTCAGGGGTTCGAAGGAAGTACGCACCGCTCCTGCATGAACATCACCTCTTGGAAGACAGGGATTGTCAGTGCAAAAAGGATGGTTGGATGTTTGAATTTTTACTATAGCACGTTTGAGATTTCTGCTTCAGTGCCTTGTGGTTACTTCGCGAGATCTTTCATATAATTAATAGTAATGGGGATTCTTAAAAAAATTCAAGGAGATTGTGTTTGTCAATAACAACTGACAGTGTAGTGGAAGAAGAGAACGAGAAACGATAAAATGCCGGCGGAAATAAATTGAATAAATCCAAATGGTATTCAAGAATTTTGGGAAGAAATTACTTAAATGTACTTATGTGTTGAATTGAAAGGAAAACGAAGAAAGGCGCGGAGAGAAAAATAGTGGAAGAGGAATGGAAAACGGAAAAAATAAGCAGACAGACAGGCATAGAGAAAAGCCGCAAGCAGACAGAAAATCCACAAACAGAAAGCCAGACAGGCAGGCAGAAAAGCCAGGCAAACAGACTGGCAGAAAAGCTACGCAGAAAGACTGACAGGTAAAAAGAAAAAAAAAGCGCAAAAAGAAAGACGGGCAAAAATGTAACGCAGAAAGACAGACAGACAGAAAGGTAAAAGAGAAAGACAGACAGAAAAGCAGCGCAGAGAGAAAGACAGTAAAACCACAGAGAAAGAAAGACAGACAGAAAAGTTACGCAGAAAGAATGACAGGAAAAACAAGCAGAAAGAAAGACAGACAGACAAGGCGCTCAGAAAGAAAGAAAAGCCACACAGGTAGACAACAGACAGAGAAACCGCGCAGAGAAAAACATAGGGAGAAAAGCCACGCAGAAAAAAGACCGGCAAAAAGGCTGAACAGAAAGAAAGACAGACAAAAAAAAAAACAAAAAAAAAAGACACGATGAATGAAAGACAGGCAGAAAACTATAAGACTATCAGAAAAATCCCGAGAAAAAAAAAAAAGAGGGAGAAAAGCCGCGCAAAATGAAAAACAGGATGATAAACCATTCAGAAAAAAACACAAGCATAAAAGCGGCGCAGAAAGAAAGACAGACAGAAAAACCTCGAAGAAAGAAAGGCAGGCTGAAAAATCACACAAAAAGAAAGACAGGTTTAAAGAAAGACAAGCAGAAAAGCCGACCAAAAAAAAAAAAAAGAAACAAGCAGAGAGAAAGACAGGCAGAAAAACTACGCAGAAAGAATGACAGAAAAACTATAAAGAAAGAAAGACAGACAGACAAGGCACGCAGAAACAAAGAAAAGCCGCTCAGATAGAAAGATAGATAAGAAAAGCTACGCAGAAAGACAGACAGAAAAGCCGCGCGGAATTAAAAGACAAGCATAAAAGCCGCACAGATAGAAAGACAGGCAAAAAGTTGATCAGAAAGAAAGACAGACAGAAAAAAAAACAAGAAGAAAGACAAGCTGAAAAACCGTGCAAAAAGAAAGACAGGCTGAAACAACACGCAAAAAGAAAGACAAGCAAAAAAGCCGCGCAGAAAGAATGACAGACAGAAAAGCCGCGCAAAAAGAAAGACAGGCAGAAAAGCCGCGCACAAAGAATGGCAGACAAAAAGACCGCGCAGAAAGAAAGACAGGGAGAAAATCCATGCAGGAAGAAAGACAGACAGAAAAGCCGCGCAGAAAGTAAGATAAACGGAAAAGCCACGCAGGAAGTAAGATAGACAGAAGAGCCACGCAGAAAGAATGACAGACAAAAAAAAAAAAAAAAAAAAACACGCAGAAAGACAGAAATTGAACAAATAATAAAAAGAAGAAACAAAACAACAATGATCGAGGGAGCAATGGCCGGAAAAAAATTATAATGGAAAGAACGTAATATATTTTGAAGGATGAAGGCGCGATACAAAGCCATGAAAGGCGACAAAGAAAAGCCCAACCATCAACGAAAAGCTCTCGTCGGCTAATCAATTCGATTTGCACGCGTCTCCAACGGTTGGCGTCGGCAACAAGCTATAGTCATTTTCCCGCGCGTCTCGAGAATGACGTCATATTATCATGATGCAGTTCATTGGCAGCCCACAAGAACATATCAGGAGGCTCTCTCCTCTCTCACTGTTGAATTACGTACAAGATCATTCCTTCACACGATCTTTCTCTCTTCGTTCCATCTTACATTCTTTACCTTATTTATTTAATTTTTTTTTTACTACACTTGGTCAAAATATGAATCTCTACTTAAATACATACATTCTTTAAATCCGTTTCCACTTATATATATATATATATATATATATATATATATATATATATATATATATACTTTTTAAAAAGTAATGCACATATATATTTATATATATACTGCATAGCTAATAGTGGCACATAGCTACGAACTCCCTACATTAGGTAATTAGTCTCCAACATGAGTTTGCATGATCCTTTAATTAGTACTCTCACTCAACTGAGTCTGATACAAGGCTATGGGAATCAGATCCGCTAGCTATCGCTTCCCTACAAGGACATAAGTTGCGGAGAGCTATGATCGTCTATCTTTTGTCTCTGTTAGAAGTCTTTTTCTCCCTTTGCTAAGCTCCCTACCTTGACTATTTCTGTATACATTCACACAAGCCAGTCAGGTAAGTGAGTTCCTGCTTCTCCCTTGTCTCTGTTGTTCTCAATTCATCCAGTGAGGGATGTTTTCCTTATCTTTTTCATTCTTATTACGAGTAAAAGCGTCCGGGTTTACATGTTGCTTTCTTTTATGTATCGTGTCCCTTCAGAATGTACGCGATTATTACTCTCCATATCTTCTTGTTTCTTGTAATTCTTAATATGTTTTGTCTTGTTATTTCTCTGCTCTGCCATCTATCTGCTTAAGTCCATCAAGTATGTCACGCGCTGTGTTCCCCTGCTTCTCTTTCCGCTCTGTGAGTATCAGATTCTCCAAGCCTTCTTTCCTCATTACGTGTCTCGGAATCTTCAACCGTCTTTTTCTTTCCATCTTTTTTTTTTTGTTAACCCTTCCTCTATTCGTCTCCCTTTTGCTTTTATTCCTTCTTCTGTTCCGGCAACCTCTTGTTTTTTTTCTTTCTTTTTAATTCAGTTTTTCGCTCCTTCTTTTTCGTTTCCGTTTGCCTTTTTTTTTTAACTCCTCCTTTTTTGTTTCCAATTTTCACTTGAACTCCTCCTTTTTTGTTTTCCATTTTTTAAATTTCATTTATCAACAATGAGGAAGGAAGGAGGGCTTGGAGAATCTGATACTAACAGGCCACATAGAAGGAAAGAGACAGAGGAGAGCAGCGAATAACATATTTGAAGGGCATGAGCAGGTGGATGACAGAGCGGGGGCTGCGAGACGTTACAGGAGAAAGCGTACTAAGAACCACCAGGGATAGGGAGACGTGGAAGTCCATGATCGCTTATGTCCTGAAGGGGCAAGGCACATAGAAGAAGAAGAAGAAGAAGAAGAAGAAGAAGAAGAAGAAGAAGGATTCGACGACTACAGCCAGAAATATAAAAGGTGTGTAGGGGGTTGCTTTACGCAGACACTTTAGATCCAAGTCTGCATTTTGAATACCGACTTCTAATACAAATAAGCACTTCTCCCTGAGAAGTTTGGTGCTATACAATCTTCTTATTTTAACTCTTATATCTGTCTTAATGGATAGAGGCTTGGATTGAGGAATCGGAAAGCAGAGTGTGAATTCCAGTCGAATTACGTGCTAATATTTTTTGGAAAAGTTTGACTCCATCTCTTCTTCCCCCAGCTATAGGTAAATAGCAGGATAGACAGTGTTGTATAGCCTTGGGTGGCAACCGGTCTAGGAGAACGAAAACTCTAAATTCAAATCAGCCTAGAGATGTCGTGCCCAAAGAAACACCACTTCTACTGCAGTTACGCAACATAGGGGGCTCCTACGACTCTAATGTGTCACGGGATATCTGGATCTGGATAAGTGTGTACCTACGACTCTAATGAGTCCCGGGATAACTGGATCTGGACATGTAGTGCCCCTACAATTCTAATGAGTCACGGGATAACTGGATCTGGACATGTGGTGCCCCTACAACTCTAATGAGTCACGGGATATCTGGATCTGGATTTAAATCTGTCTTAATTCTACTAAGCGTTCAACTTTTATGTGTAGTGTCAATTTAGGACATGGACTATCATGGCTATCCATAATTTCCTATTTTTTATTGTAGTAAGCAATGTTTTATTTTACTGCTTCTAATAACGTTTTGTATGAAGAGTGGAACCAGCTAAACCACATCTACCGCTGAAAGTCTTCTGGTTACAAATTATACTGCCTTTAAGAATATCTCATGAGTTATACATTCGTCGTCTTTGTGCCATGTCCTTTCGCGAAGTGAATGATCATGCCTTTCTATAAATTTATATCCTTCGTAACTTTTAATGTTTGGAAAAAAGAAGAGTTCGTGTCTCTCCCCACCTCAGCAATTGGCTACAACCTCCAGGAATGTAAATGCAATGTCAGTACCCATATCTTATCCACTTGACTCCAGTCCTTTCTACATAGCCCCGTATATCTTGTTCTTTTCCTTTCTTTCTCGCTTCGCAACTGTCTTTATTCTTGTGTTCACATCCTTCTTTTCCCCTTTCTCTGCCGGCCCCTGTAACTGGCTCGTCTTTTTCTTCACTCTCCTCCTGATTAAACTTTTGCTCTCTTATGTAGCCCCCTGCGTATCAGTGGCGATACCGCCTTGCTTGGGGTGAAACGATTAAAAAAAAGACAGACTGTTCTCTTTATCTTTGCTTGGCAACCAGTCTAGAATAAAGATCCCCCTGAACTCAAAAATGGTTAACGACACTATCCCGTGAAAAACAGATTGACTAATGGTCAACTGAAATTTCTTTCTCAATATCGATTTCATTTTATTCAACTGATATCGGTTCGTTTCTTCTTCAGTTAGAATCAAATGAGAACTGCGCTTTAAACTTTTTCGCTCTTATAAACTTATTTCTTCTTTCTGAGTTTTCACGAAACTTTACGCTACGTCAAACTACTCTTGACCGTCTGCCTATCCATCAGTGCCATTTCAAAATCTTCCATCTGTCAGTCTGTTCATGCCTACCCTTCTGTCTAGCTGCCTGAAAATCTCTGTTGGCTTTGACCTGGTTGCCTGTTCGCTCGTTAATCCACGTCCGTCCATTTTTTGATTTGTCCCTCTGTTTATCTTTGTCTATTAGGAATTTCCCGTTTCTCCATTTCATCCTTCTGCCTATTGCCCTGGACTGGGGGGTCTGTCTATCTTTCGCCTATTTCTGTTGGATCGGACCGGTCTTTATATTGCTTATAACTTTTTTCTTCTCTTTTTATATTATTTTGCTTTTGTCCGTCGTTTGTGCAGAGATCTCTCCTCAGGTTGGTCCTGTCAGTCTCAGTCACTTAATGCCTGCTTGTTTATCGCTCCTGAGAAGGAGTGCCTGTTTGAAAATCATCACATCGAATTGATTTCTCTTAGCCGCTTCATAAATAGATAGATCTGAATTAAAAAAAAAAAAACGAAAAAACAAAAAAACAAAAAAAAAAAAAGACAGTGCACCTCAGAAAAAATGATAACATACTACGAAAAAATCTTCTGCCCGGTCAGTCATGGATATCAGCTCGGAATAGTCAATCGGTAGAAGCAAATTCAAATTACAGTTGAATTCGTTGCATTCACTTTTGCACAAATAACCTTAGGGAAAGATACTAATCCATCTTTTATCCCTCCAGCTATCGCTTGAATAGCATGATAGATTGGATTATATAGCCTTGAATGGCAACCAGTCTACCCCAGAAAGATATGGCAACATAGAGAGTAAAATACTACGCCTCCTTGGCCTTACACTTTCGGCGGACCTCAAATGGAATGACTATATCGAATCCATTGCCAAATCTGCTGCTATGAAATTCTGCTCTCTGTGCAGGGTCCGGAAGTTTTTCCCACCTGAATCTATTCTGCACATATACAAATCTCCCATCCGCCCGTGTATTGAATATTGCTGCCATATCTGGTCGGGTGCCCCTGCTGCTCTCCTTGGGCTTCTTGACAAAATAGAAAGGAGGAGCTGTAACGTGGTTGATACTGACTTGGCAGACCGACTGCAACCACTCTCTCACCGGCGTGATGTAGCTTCCCTGTGCCTCTTCTACAGGTACTTTCATGGCTTCTGCTCCGATGAGCTTAGATCACTGGTGCCGCCTAAGCACGATTTTACACGAGATACTAGATTAGCAACTAGGTCCCACCCTTTTAGAGTTAAACAGATAAGATGTAACCGTAAATTCTACTCCAACAGCTTCTTTTCTCGCGCTTCCCGCCTGTGGAATTCCCTTCCACATGTCTGCTTTCCCGACATCTACAATCTCCAGGAGTTTAAATATAGGGTCAATCTCCTATCACACTAATTCCCAATTATTCTCAGAACACTCTCATTTACCCAACCCTCATTTTCGGTATCCTTACCCGCCTATCACCCACCCTCTGACATTTCCTATATTTAATCATCCTTTCTCCATTCTATGTAGCACCCTGCGCAGTAGTGGCAGTGACATGCCTTGCTCGGGGTGAAACGCTTATAAAAAAAAAAAAAAATCTTCCCTGTTCATGTACTATTAATTTTTCAGTGCCGGTATAGTATAATGTCTACCAGGTTAGAATGTGTCCTACTTCATTAAAAGTATATTTATAGTTATAATTATTCGGTTACTTACTGAAACTAATTATTTTTCCCAGCCCTTACCAGACTCTTATAATACTTCCTTATAATTCGCTTTGGGCCACATACTATACCAGTGACAGAATTTCATATGTAACATACTATACTGGTACCGATTTTACTATCATTTTGGTACATATATTTAAATATTAAACTAATTAAGTTCTGTCTATATGTCTAAGATGAGGTATTTTAACTATTTATACGATTTACATTGTTTGGACTGTTGTCCTCATCTTTACTGTTACATTCACAATGATTCTGCCGTTGTACGCTCCGGTCTTCTTAAGGTCTTATATTTTTCTTTTGTATTTGGAACCAAACCCAGAACAGTTCATCTGTATCTTGACATTTCTGAAGATTGTTTCAGTGAAACGCCAACATACAGATTGACTATTTTAAGAGCAGTTCGAAATTCTACAATTCATCAACTTAAACGTTACAGAATTATTTTGACACCCACATAAGAGAGGATTGCGTACGATATTATTTTACTTGTTAGTGTTCCATATTTTTAGGAACAGCGATAAAGTCTGTCAAATAGAATCTTGAAAAGTATCCATTCATTTGACCCACCGAAATATTATTTCAGTCAAAAACAGGAATGCAGGCAGTGACAAACAAAAGTGCGTTTAAATTAAAGAAATGTAATTGAATGTCGGTGAGCCGACAGAAATATAATTTGGCATCAGAAACAATGAGAAAGAAAAGTGTCCGGGCCGTTCATAAAGTCAGAAAATATAAAACAATGATAGAGGAATGTGATGACGTCAAAAGCAACTGACTCAAAGTCAATAATGATGTGAAAATGATAAATAGATATGCCTAGCTATAGATGACGCAATTAAGCGGAAATTCGAGATATTTCAGCTTATACAAGATCGAAGTTTTTCGGTCAAAAGGCAGAACAACCAGAGAACTCAGAGAGAACGCAAGGAAGACAACTCAAGCCAGTCGTATGTGGGTGCTTCCCTCTGACTACCACTCTACACACAACCGTCACCAAAGAAAAAAAAACATAAATTCATATTTTATATATTCGTTGTTCATCGTTGATGTAAGGACGATCGTCATCCTTGGTTTCCAGGTTATACTTCACAACATCGAATAAAATAAAAGAATACATAAAAATGTTTAGGAATAAGTGACAAAAAACGGACGATGAAGAAATCCGATTGTAGGCTTATATTAACAATCACAGTTGATATTTAAGATATGAAGGCTGGCCGTCGATGTAGTTCCGATGCCACCCGTTATAGTTGCCAGCCGTGTATCATGATGTAGAGATGTACAGAGGGTTGATAAGAGAATGTCTCAGTTCTTGCTGATTGAGAGGAGATTACCTGTTAGACTGAGATGTAAAAAATGAAACAAATTGTTCCCAGTACCTTACAACAGAATCTCAGAAACAATCAACAAATATACTTGAAACAAGTTTCTAGTTTGGATTTTTCACCGTCGAGTTTATCCCCCTCCCCCATCACGCATTTTTGTGATCCCCGAAGTAACCAAGAATAGACCATTGTCTGGTCGATGAAATGTTGAGGGGTGTCTCCTTATAGTTTTTGTTTAATACGCAGTTAATGTGGACAAGTAAACATTTTTTTACCACTTATTCAACATACTAGCAGTATAGCCAGGCGTTGCTCGGGTGTAATGAAAGCTTTAAAACTAATCTATGGTCCTGGAGCTCAGACTTTTTGGACGTTAGCACGAAAGACTAAAAAGCAATAGTTGTTTCCAGTTAAAGCGAAGCCGTAAACTGAAAGAAAAATGAATGGATGTAAGTCAAATTTTGATTTCCTGGTATCGATATAAAATAAGTTTTTTTTCGTCGTAAACTGAATTTTGAAGGCTAAATAAGTCCTCTGAGTAAATGGTATCATGGCTGAGACTAAGAACTACAATTATACCTACTTAGAGCCAAACCCGAAGCAAAAGCTAAAATAAAAGGGCTGAAAAATACAGACATACAGGCAGATAAACACACACACACACACACACACACACACACACACAAACATCTTGCCTTTTATATATATATTATCGATTTTCTGCACTATTGTAAGAACTTCAACCTTGAAACTTCTGAATATCGTTTCTCATGTCTTTGTCTATGAGTGTATCAAATTTGATTAAAATCGTACCACTCCTTCTATAACCCGATTTTTTTTATTATCGATTTTCGATATTTATCGTGGGTACCTCGATACAAAACCTAGCTAATAGCACTCGCAGACGCTTATAGTACAACTGTGTGAATTTTCAAGGAAATCGGTTCAGCCGTTTCGGAGTCTATAGGTAACGGACACAAAAAGACATACACACACACAGACAAAGTTCCATTTATAAATAAGTTTAGATTTAGATAAGTTAAAATATAACTTCAATTATTTCTATAGTCAGTCGCTTTGCGGATTCTACTTCTGTCCACTTCATACATACAAAAAAAAAAAAAAAATCAACCAATCATAATTCACCGAATAGGTGGCATATGTATCTGACACAATAGATTGAATCGGGAAATTTATCGTAAGCATTTCTGACCGAGTCAGAAAACAAAGCCAACGAGATTGTGATAGATACGCCATTTTTCTGTATTTTAATACGGGAACGAGATATATTTTTTTTTAATAATGGGAATAAAATAAGAGCTCCCACAGCTGCTTATGTTATACTTGTCAATGTCACATTAGGAGCAATACAAATGCAGAAGAATGTTCAACTGTGTTTTATAGATTATGCAAAAGCATTTAATAAAGAACGTCACAAAGAAGTGTTGCAGCTGATAGGTAACCTTGGCATATATAGAAAATATATTGGAACAATATAGAACCTATACTTGCAGGAAACAAGTATGTTTAACTCTTGTATATCAGTTATGTGCGTTGTAGTGCAGTGGATATCGGCTCGGAACGAGAAATCGGGGAGCCGAGTTCGAATTCCAAGTGAATTCCCTGCATTCACTTACGCGCAAATACCCTTGTGAAGGTATTAATCTGTCTCTTCCCTCTAGTTATGGGACAGATTGGGTTCTATGGCATTGGCTGGCAACCAGTCTACTGTAGAAATTAATGGCAACCTACTGAGGGACAATCTTCTGCCCAGTCAGTCATATCTCTATCGAGACATGATCGCCCAAGCGTGTATCACATATGGACCTTAACTGACTGACTGTTATCAGTTAGGTATGTCATGTCATTTTTATAATTTAAGATAGTTGCGTTTAAAATGTGTCCCATATATATATAAACATAATACGTATAAATGTTAAACCAATTATTAATAAGAATCAAATTATATATTATAATCATATATTATAAAAAACTTAAAACAATTGACCTCATAGTCTCTAATAACGCTACAACCACACAACTTAACCTCTACAGAAACCAATGTAGTGTATCAATTTACATGCCTGTTCAGACATTGTATCTCTGGTACTAATGATAAACCCACTACATATATTTGTTTAATACAGTCACGTTCTCCCTTAGACTTACATGCCACTTTTCTGATCAGAGTTCAATTAAAGAAAGTTTTTAGAGAAACATAGCCATATAAGTAATATTAAAAAGATTTTAGACGATAACTCAATAATACTCACACATACACACAGTAAAATGTACCTTCAGATATCGGAGGCCATCTACATTAAATCAAAGCAACTCACACTTAATAAAATCACATTTAAATCTGGTCATAACACATTACATTGTATTTAGACATATGGTTTTGTTAACATTTCGGTCTCTCATTGTATGACTTAGAACCGCATTATAAATTTACGAATTGCGTCTGCTATTCGTTGACTGTTATCATTGCATAGCAATGTTTTACGTCAACACAAGATAATATCATCTTTGATAGTGGATTTCTTTATGTTAACCTCCTTGTAACCTCTCTGAAGATGACTTATGTCAAAAGCTTAGAACCAACTTAATAAAAAATATTCAAATGTTGAACAATTTTTGTCTTTATTTTCACCTGAAATTAAAGCCAAAATACGATGTTTAGAACGGCTCATGATTAAACATAATAGACAGTCATTGTCTGTTATATTTAACAATATATGCTTAGAAATATATATATGTACACACACACACACACACACACACACACACATCTCGGGCTTCTTGACAAAATACAGCGGAGAATCTGTAACGTGATCGATACTGATTTGGCAGACCGGCTGCAACCACTCTCCCACCGGCGTGATGTGGCCTCCCTGTGCCTCTTCTATAAATACTTGCACGGCTTCTGCTCCGATGAACTTAGATCATTGGTGCCGCCTAGGTACGAATTTACACGAGATACTAGATTAGCAACTAGGTCCCATCCTTTTACAGTAAAACAAATAAGATGTAACCGTAATTTCTACTCCAACAGCTTCTTTTCTCGCGTTTCCTGCCTGTAGAATTCCCTTCCACATGTCTGCTTTCCCGACAGCTACAATCTCCAGGAGTTTAAATGTAAGGTCAATAGACACCTCCTATCACACTAACTTGCATCTATTCTCCCAACACTCTCACCATCTACCCAACCCTCATTTTCGGTATCATTACCCGTCTATCACCCTCCTTCTGACATTTCCTAAGTCTAACCATCCTTTCTCACTGCTTTCCCCTCTATGTAACCCCCTGCGCAATAGTGGCAGTGAAATGCCTTGCTCGGGGTGAAACGATTATATATATATATATATATATATATATATATATATATAAAGAACTGTATACTCTCATTAACGAATGATCACAAACCTTTATCAAATGTCCCTTACAACGTTGGTATGTCATGGGCAAGATAGCTTGATGCAGCCCATCCCTCTTTTGAATTCAGAAAATGCCTTTTCATAAACTATTTGCTACTACAAGGCAAAAGATCCTAGTCTATTCTGCTAAGTACCCATTTTAACTGGAGGAAGACGACTCATATTTTTTCGAAAGGGCCTTAGTGCGAGGTGATCGAAACAAAATCTAGCACGCATTGAGATTTAAGGGTTTTTCTTAATCATTATACACGAAGTTAGGCTATAAAGCCTCTAAGATTCAAAAAATTACTGAGATTGTAGAAAACAAAAATACATTATTGGAAAGGTAAAATAATGAAAGCACAAGATTCAAGGAGACAGAAGGTGACGATTGACGTGACATTTAAATTTTTAGATCATAGTTGATAGGAAAGCAAGAAGCTAGGAGAGTTTCACAGGAGGGAAGTGCGAGAAAAGAAACCATTGGAATAGAACTTACGGTTTGAATTATCAATAATTTAGCAGTAAAACGATTAGACTTAGCTGCCAATCTAGATCTACTCCTAAATACAAGAAGTCGAGGAATGCACACCAGAACTTTGCCATGAAAATATTTATAGAATAGGCACTGGTTAAATACATTATGGCGAGAGGAAGTGATTGAACACGATAAACATTGCAGATTCTTCTTTGGTTTATGTCAAGAATCTGTAGATACATAGCAGAAGCACCAGACCGGATGTGCAACAATATTCAAAGCGCGTGGACGAATAATAGACTTGTAAGTAGATCTGCCTGGTTACAGATGACACAATTAAGCGGAAATTCGAGATATTTCAGCTTATATAAGATCGGAGTTTTTTCGATCAAAAAGCAGAACAGCCAGAGGACTCAAAGAGAACGCAAGAAAGACAACTCCAGATATATTCTGACAAGGAAAATTGTTGAGTACGGCATTATAAGCCAACTTTTTGTAGCAACAAACATAGCAATTGTTAAATACATTGTTCTTTGTTGAAATATTAATTTTTGTGTTGGTTTTTGTTATAACTTGGTTGACAAGTGAATATGTTTTGGGGACTGTTTCTTCCATAAATTAAAAAAGACCTAATATCTATTCAGTAACAGAAATGAATAAATAAAAATAGCTATGATATTGTTTCTCAGAGAGTCAGTCAATTAAGTGCCATGTGTGATACACTCTTAGGCGATCATGTCTTGAAAGTGACATGACTGACTGGGCAGAACATTATCCCGCAGTAGGTTGCCAGTGCTTTCTGCGGTAGACTGGCTGCCAGCCAAGGTTATAAAACCCAGTCTGTCCTATTATTTTAGCCATAACTGGAGGAAAGAGACGGATTAATATCTTTCCTAGGGGTATTTGTGCGTAAGTGAATGCAAGGAGTTCAACTGGGACTCGAACTCGGCTCCCCGAATGCATGGTCATCAGCAAAAAGAGCAGCCCAAAATACCAAATAGAGGTGGGAGATACTAAAATCAAACAGGTACAAAAATTTAATACCTGGGAAGTGTTATTACAGAAGACGGAAAGTGAAACACAGAGATCCGAAGGAGAATTGGCATTGCAAAGGACGCGTTCCAGAAGTTGAGTAGAGTATTAAGAGACAGGGTAATTTCGCTAGAAACAAAGAAGAGTACTGGATTGATATGTGATGTCAGTTTTTCAGTATGGCACTGAATGCTGGACAGTATCATCAAAGACGAAAGAAAAACTTGAAGCAATTGAAATGTTGTTCTACAGAAGGATGCTGCGGATATCATGGATTGAGCACGTGAACAATTATTAGGACCAACATTAAAAATACCAAAAGTTATCTCCACTGGACCATTCAAGGGAGTCCGTTCCCCAGCTAATAGGTGCATGCTGGGAGACAACAAGAAGAAGGGCTTCCGGTAGAAGCCAGCAACATGGCATGCCGAACTTTGCCACGCTCTCTATAAACACATCGTTATTCAACATCCACAGCTGTTCGATGTTCTCATGTTTCTACAATAATAAATTCCCTAGTTATTTCCAATACTCGGTGAGTGTGTCATTTTTTCATAACCGTTTTATATTGTCATGTTAAAAGCATAATGCAACTGGCGACGAGGATGAGATGCAACACGTGGAAATATTCGCCCCGAGGATTGGAACGAAAAGAAACTGACAAAAAGAATTTATTTCATTGCTTGAAGTAGAGAATTTCAGACGTCGAATTTCGTGGACACACAAAATATTGTCAGGTACGTTGAAAACGTAATATATATTTTTTTAAATCTCTTGTTTCCGAATTTTTTTCCTTTTCCATTCAGTGTGAAATAATGGATCTAAATACTATCCAACAGATTTTACAACAGCAATTAAGGTTTATGGAACTCTTTTCAGAGAGACTAGGGACTGTACCACTACGATAAGGAGGCAAACGCAACCTTTGCAATGCGATTCGCTCGTTATGATGATCTCTTTAAAGAAGATTTTGGAGAGCAAACGGATAGCTGGAAATTGAGGCTCCTTTTATTAAATATTCACCTCATTGCTTAATGCAAGATTCAACTGCCTCAATATCACAAAATGTGATACAAACGATTTTACAACTTACTCAGGATTCGTCAACAAGCAATGCGAACAGTTCAAAATGTCCACCATCACAGATGAACAATTTAAGTGTTTGATTTTCACATGTTGATTAAGGTGCGCAAGTGACAGGGATGTGCGCACCAGAATTTTGTCAAAAATTGAACAAAATCCGGATATTACTCTGCAGCAAGTTACAGAGGAATGTCGGCGGCTTGTGAATCTGAAGCATGATTCAGATATGGTACAACAGTTGATACCTGTAACAACATCCACAATCAACACTATCCAAAGACGACAGTCACCGGAAGCAACACAAAAGAAACCTCCATCTGCTTGCTGGAATTGTGGTGGCTGGCATTTTTGCTCGGAAATCCCCCTTCAAAACTCACCGCTGCCGCGAATGCAACCGGCAAAGTTACAAAGATAAATTCTGCACACCACCATGGCGCAAAACAACGCACAAGCAAAACAAAAACAGACATAAAACACAAACAAACAGTCTGGTAGCAACATTCCTTCCCAACTCGAAGTCGAACCGCAAATATGTGTCTGTGGAACTGAACAACCATCCGGTTTGGTTACAAATCGACACAGCATCGGACATAACCCTTATTTCCCAGAAAATGTGGAAAAGTATAGGCAGACCTCAGCTTACTTCTACAAAACATGTAGCACGGAGTGCCTCTGGGGATTGTGTCCATAATACAGGCGAACTGCCAGCAAGAATCAGGATTGAGGAGAAGACCATATACATTTCGAATTTTCAGCACAACCTTTTGGGACTTGATTTTATTGAGCCACCGGGTCTTCCCAACACCCCATTCAATTTGATTGGCAGAGCAACATCAAAAGAACAACAAAAACAGAGCATGTGCCAGTATTCAGATCGACCATTATCAGTAAGGTACACCAGTGTTTGTGAGGAACTACAGGCCTGGGCAACCAAAATGGACACCAGGTACCATCCACAAGAAAAAAAGGACGATTTGTCTATAGTGTACAAGTTGGAAATCAACTTTGGACACGACATAAAAACCAATTGCGTCCTAGGTACAATAACAACACTAAGACAAACAACACGTCGAACATTACACTGGACTTACTAGTGGACACATTTGAACTACCGGCTATACAACCTGTCGAACAGGTAATATAAACAAGAACAATGCAGAACCTAGAAAGACCCAGCCAAAGCGGAATAGAATTAAATTGAAGCAGTTACAAATCAACCCCAAGCGTGCTCTTTAAAACTAATTGTCTTCTTTAAAAAAAGGGAGGTATTAGAACCACCATAAAAAGGGTCAAAAGTTATCTCCATCTCAAGGTTTTTGACATAATCCAAAGAAGTTTCTGCGATGTAATCGATTATGACTTGACATCTCATCTTCAGTCACTTTCTCACCGACGTGACGTGGCTTCCCTCTGTCTTACAAATATTTTTATGGCAACTGCTCTGACAAGCTTTTTTTTCCTGGTGCGCTGACTGCATTAATTTACGCGCGCTACTCGGTCCCACTCTTTTACCGTTGAAAATAGTTAAATAGTTAAATATAACAGCCACTTCTACTCCAGAAAGTTTCGTTCCTCGCACTTCCCGCCTGTGGAACTCTCTTCTGTTTACTTGCTTCCCTGGTAGATACAATCTCAAAAATTTGAATTTCAAAAAGTTACTTACCATCTTTTATTTTCTTGAATCACGTTCATTTTTTATTCTTTTCTCAGTATCCACAGTTTAATGGCTAGCTTGCTAACGTTTGTCATATTCCTAGCGTCTAAATTTAGATTTATCGTTCATTCTTTGGTCAGTCAGTTAAGTACCATACGTGATAAACGTTTGGGCGATCATGTCTCTAAAGAGACATGACTGACTGAGTAGAAGATTTTCCCGCACTAAGTTGTCATTACATTCTGTGGTAGACTGCGTAATAGTGGCGGTCTCGCGTACTTGGAGTGAAATGATTAAAGTTAACTCTCCGTCTTGGCTTGAAATTGACGGATACAATTTTTAGTTCACAAATAGTGCCGTTCCTTTTGCTAGCAACAATACGTCATGTTATCCAAGTCTAGCTTGCTGGACAAAGATATAATCGTTATATATTAAATTTAACACACGATCACATTTGTAGATTATCCAATGAGAAGCGGGTTCGGATTTTTTCTAATATGTAATCTGCCAAAGATAACCCTTAAATACACGGTTTAATGGCTAGCTTGCTAGCGTTTGTATTATTCATATCGTCTAAATTTAGATTTATCTTTCATTCTTTAGTCAGTCAGTTAAGTACCATAAGAGTTTGGGCGATCATGTTTCTAAAGAGATATGACTGACTGAGCAGAAGATTTTCCCGCAGTAGGTTGCCATTACTTTCTGTGATAGAAAGGTTGTCAGTCAAAACTACAGAGTTCAATGTCTTGTAATTTAATCCGGGAGGAAGAAACGACGTATTAATACCTTTTGCCAAAATATTTATGCGTAAGTGAATACAGCAAATTCAACTGGAATTCGATCTTGGCTCTCCAATTTCTTGTTTAGAACCGATATTCACTGCACCACAACGCACATCGTTCTTTGGTACAAAGCCAAAATTCTGGGCAAAACAGTGCAAAATGACTGATTTAAATTTTATTTTAAATGTAGTAACAAAAATTTTATTCAATTTTTCACATGTTCACATTCTTCGAACATCTGGTGCTCCCTTTTTTGAGTTCGATTCTATATTATAAAGATTAGTGCCAGAGTAGACCCTGTTTAAATGCAACATCCTTTCCATGACGTAGGCGATCATAGCTAACCACAAATCCTTTTTCTTTATTACCTGAATTGCTGCGACTTCTTAATACACGGTTTAATGGCTAGCTTGCTAGCGTTTGTATTATTCATAGCGTCTAAATTTAGATTGATCTTTCATTCTTTAGTCAGTCAGTTAAGTACCATAAGAGATACACGTTTGGTCGATCATGTCTCTAAAGAGATATGACTGACTGGGCAGAAGATTTTCCCGCAGTAGGTTGCCATTACTTTCTGTGATAGACATGTTGTCAGTCAAGGCTACAGAATTCAATGTCTTGTAATTTAATCCAGGAAGAAGAAACGATGGATTAATACCTTTTCTAAAGGTATTTATGTGTAAGTGAATGCAGCAAATTCAACTGGGATTCGATCTCGGCTCTCCAATTTCTCGTTTAGAGCCGATATTCACTGCACCACAACGCACATCGTTCTTTAGTACAACAAAATTTTGGGTAAAACAGTGTGAGTGAAACTTTATAAGCCTAGTGGTTGCTACTGAAATAAAATAAAACAGTTTCCACAGTATTTTTAAACGTAGCGTACAAACAGCTCAATGTGACTGATTTAAATTTTTTTTTAAATATGTAGTAATAAAAATTTCATTAAATTTTTCACATGTTCACATTCTCCGAAACTCTGGTGTTCCCTTTTGTTAAGTTTGATTTTACATTATGAAGATTTATGCAAGACTAGGCCCTTTTTATATGCAAGGTTCCTTTCCATGACGTAGACGATCATAGCTCACTACAAATCCTTTTTCTTTATTACCTGAATTGCTGCGACTTCTTAGAAAAGATAACGAAGTGATTATCACAGTTTTCGTAACTTTCTTCCTCCTAAACTAGCTACTGCCCAAACTTAGAAATCCCAATTTAATCTGTTATTTAACTCATAGCTGGAGGGAGAATAAGCGGATTCATGTTTTTCTCAACGATATTATTTCAAAAGTAAACACAGATACACGGTGGAGTAATGGATTGCGGTTAAATCGAGAGCTGATTCCGAATTCACTTACATACTAATATGCTTAGGAAAGGTATGAATCCATCTCTTCCCTTCTATGAGAAAATAGCAGGACACACCGGGTTCTATAGACTTGGATAGCAACCAATCTAGGAGAAGAAAACTGAATTCAAATCCAGCTTGCAGATCTTTAATAGCAGGACAGATTAGGTTATGTAGCTTTACTTGGCAACCAGTATACCACAGAAAGATCTAGGAATCTACTGCAAGAAAATATCCAAGCGCTCTCTTCCAACATGCCTTGAGCCAGCATGGAAGAGTAGACTCCAAAAATTAACATAAGAATAGTATTTTACGTTGATATGCAATCTGCAACAATGCAGAGTAAGCGACTGTTGATGATTAAACTTTCTCTGTCGATAACAGTTACGTGATACGCACGACCAAACCAATATTAGTACACCTGTGGAAACTTAGTTTCCTTAGCACTGCTACAAGACAAGTTCTCCCCACGCAAAAAGAAACATTCAAGCAAAAAAAAAAAAAATAAATATATATATATATATATATATATATATATATATATATATATATATTCCTCGGGGACAGCAATATGCCTAACACAAAAAAGTCTAATCACGGCGATTCAAACCTTCCAGTAGCACCTCCCACATAGCACCAAAGAGGGAGTATTTGTAGATAACGAAGGAACGTGATAGTAACTGCGGAGACTAGATAATTCTTGACGTTGGTCCATAAATGCGCATATAAGCGCATCACGTTAAAAGGACCTTGTGATACATCTTCCGTAGTTTCTATTTTTGTTCGTTTTTTTTTTTAATTTAACTCCAAGCAAGGCAGTTTTACTGCCACTGGTGCGTAGGTGCTTACATAGAAGAAAAGTGATGAGAAAGAGGGACAAGTTACAGGGGGTGTCAGGAAGTGGTTAAGAGAAGGGTGAGAATACTGGTGTTTCGAGAGTGGAGTGGGCGAAGAAAAGAGCATGAGAGAAAGGATGCTAGTCAGTGAGATAGGAGATGACTATTGATCGCACATTTAAATTCTTGTAGATTGTAGCTGTTGGGGAAGCATGTATATGGAAGGGAATCCCACACGTGGGAAGTGCGAGAAAAGAAGCTGAGGAGTAGAAGATGCGATTACATTTTATTGGTTTCACTGTAAAAGGGTGGGACATAATTGCTAGTCCAGTAGCTCGAGTAAATTCATACATAGAGAGTATCAGAGAGCTAAGTTCATCGGAGTAGAAGCTGTGAAAGTATTTGTAGAAGAGACACAAGAAAATCCCATTACGCCGGTGAGAAAGTGACTGCAGCTGAGCTGCTAAGTTGGGTAGATAAATAAATTCGTAGTGACCAAAACCAGCCTTTGCTGGGATCAAAGTGTAACATGCATTCTTGCCTCTAATGAAGTCTAGTCTCGGATATTCTAACTATGCAGCAACACTTCTCCCATATGAAGCATACACACAACAGTCGAGCTCGTGTTTCGCACACACAGACAAAGAGCAAGTCGGAAGAGGCAGGAACGAATGGAGTGAGACGACGTTCCTTGCTTATTGTCGCGTTTTACGAATTAATAAAATGATCCTATCAGCTGACTATCGATATTTGGTAGCAGAGAAAAAATAAAATAAAGAAGAAATGGAATGAATGAAAGATGAAAAAGAAAGAAGGGCGAAGAAAGGAAAAGAGAATGAAAGAAAGACAGAAAGGAAAAGAGAATGAAAGAAAGACAAAAAGAAAAAGAGAGTGAATGAAAGAAAAATGAAAAAGAGAATGAATGAAAAACAATAAGAAAAATAGAATGGATGAAAGACAAAAAGATAAAAAAATAAAAGAAAGACAAAAAGAAAAAAGAAAAAGTAAAAAGAGAGTGTGAGAGAACGAACGAGAGAAAGAAAGAGAATGTGTGAGTGAGAGAGAAAGAGAACAAGAGAGAAAGAGAACAAGACAGAGAACCCGAGGTCGAGAACGAAAAAGAGAGAAAGAGAAGGAAAGAAAAAGAGGGAGAGAGAACGAGAACGAGAGAGAGAGAGAGAGAGAGAGAGAGAGAGAGTACGAAAACGAGAGAGCAAAAAGGAAATGAGAAAGTGAGAG
>JBBBDQ010002674.1:0-14789 GCA_037127315.1 Ascarosepion bandense | reverse complement strand
TGTGTACAACACCGTGTATGTTGTGTGCATGTGTGTTTGGCATTCTTCAGCTATACTGAAATTGAGTTTACTAAATTTTGTTAATGATTAGAGAACGCAACACGTGACATTTTGCCTAAAAACTGTTCGATTTTCATGTACTGGCGCTCATTTTAATCTAAAGTTTGGCGTGCTTTTTCAAGCTGATTTTTTTCAATTCAGTCTACTGCTAAAAATCCTGTGTGATTCGGCAAAAATAAATGCTGTCATTTTCAATGGCAATTACTCAATTATGAATGACTTTTAGTAGTATTATTTTCATAAATTCGACATTTCTTCTCCGTGTGAAAACAGCAGTTCGATTGAGAAGTTGATTTCTGTTGAAAATATTAGCGATATTTCTTGCTAAGCTTTGATGTATAAATAAATTAATCGCAATTTCGTTATTATCTGCTGATACAAGCCACTGTTGCAAAGGAATGAGAAGTTATTTTCAGTTGTATTATTGAGATTGCCAGCGTTTATTGTCTAGATTCGTAATCAATGAGCAAGCATTTAAGAGATGTAGGCTGTGAGCGACAGATGTCAAGGCTGAAAATGGGTGTATGAAGATGCGACGAGAGTCGGGCATTACTAAAGAAAGAGATGTCTATCGAAGCGTTCATTTACTGAGTGTTTTCCCAACCAACAGCATATAAATGGCAGTGAGTAGAGAATGATGCAGAAATGGACATTGTACAATCCCTTTTATGGGACGAAGAGGAAAGAGAACAATGTAGAAAATGGTGAAATAAAAGAAAACAAAATAAAAATAGACGCTTACAGCACCTGGTATTCCCAAGCGGTCACCCATCTAAGTACTGACCAGGCTCGATGTTGCTTAACTTCGGTGATCGGACGAGAACCGGTGTATTCAACGTGATATGGCCGTAAGCGACTGCTGATAAACGTAAACGGCCTTTTATTTAGCAAGCACTCAAACACACGACTTTTATTTCGGATCGAATATTCATTTCTCATCACAAACAACGGAAAATATCTATGAAAGCGAACATTTCTACACGGAGATAAAGTAAACATTTTCTCATTTGTAGATGTTTTCGATAATTTTCACAGCGTCGAAATGTTTTTTTTCCAAATTCACACAATACGAGAGACAAGATAAATAAATAAATAAATCAATAAATAAATAAACAATTTTTATTTTCAGCATTATAAATTTCGCGATCCTATTTAAATGATTTTTGTCTTGTTTAAAAAGACAATATTTCTCATTTGTAATGGATAAACAGTCCGATCACGGAAGGGTTTGTCGTGCTCTTGTATTAATTACCGTTACAGTTTTTTTAAAGTGATAGACGTCGAACATCGCAAGGCTTTTTTGTCGGTATTTTGACTCTTCTCCAAGTGTTAGTGTGTACAACACCGTGTATGTTGTGTGCATGTGTGTTTGGCATTCTTCAGCTATACTGAAATTGAGTTTACTAAATTTTGTTAATGATTAGAGAACGCAACACGTGACATTTTGCCTAAAAACTGTTCGATTTTCATGTACTGGCGCTCATTTTAATCTAAAGTTTGGCGTGCTTTTTCAATCTGATTTTTTTCAATTCAGTCTACTGCTAAAAATCCTGTGTGATTCGGCAAAAATAAATGCTGTCATTTTCAATGGCAATTACTGAATTATGAATGACTTTTAGTAGTATTATTTTCATAAATTCGACATTTCTTCTCCGTGTGAAAACAGCAGTTCGATTGAGAAGTTGATTTCTGTTGAAAATATTAGCGATATTTCTTGCTAAGCTTTGTTGTATAAATAAATTAATCGCAATTTCGTTATTATCTGCTGATACAAGCCACTGTTGCAAAGGAATGAGAAGTTATTTTCAGTTGTATTATTGAGATTGCCAGCGTTTATTGTCTAGATTCGTAATCAATGAGCAAGCATTTAAGAGATGTAGGCTGTGAGCGACAGATGTCAAGGCTGAAAATGGGTGTATGAAGATGCGACGAGAGTCGGGCATTACTAAAGAAAGAGATGTCTATCGAAGCGTTCATTTACTGAGTGTTTTCCCAACCAACAGCATATAAATGGCAGTGAGTAGAGAATGATGCAGAAATGGACATTGTACAATCCCTTTTATGGGACGAAGAGGAAAGAGAACAATGTAGAAAATGGTGAAATAAAAGAAAACAAAATAAAAATAGACGCTTACAGCACCTGGTATTCCCAAGCGGTCACCCATCTAAGTACTGACCAGGCTCGATGTTGCTTAACTTCGGTGATCGGACGAGAACCGGTGTATTCAACGTGATATGGCCGTAAGCGACTGCTGATAAACGTAAACGGCCTTTTATTTAGCAAGCACTCAAACACACGACTTTTATTTCGGATCGAATATTCATTTCTCATCACAAACAACGGAAAATATCTATGAAAGCGAACATTTCTACACGGAGATAAAGTAAACATTTTCTCATTTGGAGATGTTTTCGATAATTTTCACAGCGTCGAAATGTTTTTTTTCCAAATTCACACAATACGAGAGACAAGATAAATAAATAAAGAAATCAATAAATAAATAAACAATTTTTATTTTCAGCATTATAAATTTCAAGATCCTATTTAAATGATTTTTGTCTTGTTTAAAAAGACAATATTTCTCATTTGTAATGGATAAACAGTCCGATCACGGAAGGGTTTGTCGTGCTCTTGTATTAATTACCGTTACAGTTTTTTAAAGTGATAGACGTCGAACATCGCAAGGCTTTTTTGTCGGTATTTTGACTCTTCTCCAAGTGTTAGTGTGTACAACACCGTGTATGTTGTGTGCATGTGTGTTTGGCATTCTTCAGCTATACTGAAATTGAGTTTACTAAATTTTGTTAATGATTAGAGAACGCAACACGTGACATTTTGCCTAAAAACTGTTCGATTTTCATGTACTGGCGCTCATTTTAATCTAAAGTTTGGCGTGCTTTTTCAATCTGTGATTTTTTCCATTCAGTCTACTGCTAAAAATCCTGTGTGATTCGGCAAAAATAAATGCTGTCATTTTCAATGGCAATTACACAATTATGAATGACTTTTAGTAGTATTATTTTCATAAATTCGACATTTCTTCTCCGTGTGAAAACAGCAGTTCGATTGAGAAGTTCATTTCTGTTGAAAATATTAGCGATATTTCTTGCTAAGCTTTGTTGTATAAATAAATTAATCGCAATTTCGTTATTATCTGCTGATACAAGCCACTGTTGCAAAGGAATGCGAAGTTATTTTCAATTGTATTATTGAGATTGCCAGCGTTTATTGTCTAGATTCGTAATCAATGATCAAGCATTTAAGAGATATAGGCTGTGAGCGACAGATGTCAAGGCTGAAAATGTGTGTATGAAGATGCGACGAGAGTCGGGCATTACTAAAGAAAGAGATGTCTATCGAAGCGTTCATTTACTGAGTGTTTTCCCAACCAACAGCATATAAATGGCAGTGAGTAGAGAATGATGCAGAAATGGACATTGTACAATCCCTTTTATGGGACGAAGAGGAAAGAGAACAATGTAGAAAATGGTGAAATAAAAGAAAACAAAATAAAAATAGACGCTTACAGCACCTGGTATTCCCAAGCGGTCACCCATCTAAGTACTGACCAGGCTCGATGTTGCTTAACTTCGGTGATCGGACGAGAACCGGTGTATTCAACGTGATATGGCCGTAAGCGACTGCTGATAAACGTAAACGGCCTTTTATTTAGCAAGCACTCAAACACACGACTTTTATTTCGGATCGAATATTCATTTCTCATCACAAACAACGGAAAATATCTATGAAAGCGAACATTTCTACACGGAGATAAAGTAAACATTTTCTCATTTGTAGATGTTTTCGATAATTTTCACAGCGTCGAAATGTTTTTTTTCCAAATTCACACAATACGAGAGACAAGATAAATAAATAAATAAATCAATAAATAAATAAACAATTTTTATTTTCAGCATTATAAATTTCACGATCCTATTTAAATGATTTTTGTCTTGTTTAAAAAGACAATATTTCTCATTTGTAATGGATAAACTGTCCGATCACGGAAGGGTTTGTCGTGCTCTTGTACTAATTACCGTTACAGTTTTTTAAAGTGATAGACGTCGAACATCGCAAGGCTTTTTTGTCGGTATTTTGACTCTTCTCCAAGTGTTAGTGTGTACAACACCGTGTATGTTGTGTGCATGTGTGTTTGGCATTCTTCAGCTATACTGAAATTGAGTTTACTAAATTTTGTTAATGATTAGAGAACGCAACACGTGACATTTTGCCTAAAAACTGTTCGATTTTCATGTACTGGCGCTCATTTCAATCTATTCTAAAGTTTGGCGTGCTTTTTCAATCTGTGATTTTTTTCCATTCAGTCTACTGCTAAAATCCTGTGTGATTCGGCAAAAATAAATGCTGTCATTTTCAATGGCAATTACTCAATTATGAATGACTCTTAGTAGTATTATTTTCATAAATTCGACATTTCTTCTCCGTGTGAAAACAGCAGTTCGATTGAGAAGTTCATTTCTGTTGAAAATATTAGCGATATTTCTTGCTAAGCTTTGTTGTATAAATAAATTAATCGCAATTTCGTTATTATCTGCTGATACAAGCCACTGTTGCAAAGGAATGCGAAGTTATTTTCAATTGTATTATTGAGATTGCCAGCGTTTATTGTCTAGATTCGTAATCAATGATCAAGCATTTAAGAGATATAGGCTGTGAGCGACAGATGTCAAGGCTGAAAATGGGTGTATGAAGATGCGACGAGAGTCGGGCATTACTAAAGAAAGAGATGTCTATCGAAGCGTTCATTTACTGAGTGTTTTCCCAACCAACAGCATATAAATGGCAGTGAGTAGAGAATGATGCAGAAATGGACATTCTACAATCCCTTTTATGGGAGGAAGAGGAAAGAGAACAATGTAGAAAATGGTGAAATAAAAGAAAACAAAATAAAAATAGACGCTTACAGCACCTGGTATTCCCAAGCGGTCACCCATCTAAGTACTGACCAGGCTCGATGTTGCTTAACTTCGGTGATCGGACGAGAACCGGTGTATTCAACGTGATATGGCCGTAAGCGACTGCTGATAAACGTAAACGGCCTTTTATTTAGCAAGCACTCAAACACACGACTTTTATTTCGGATCGAATATTCATTTCTCATCACAAACAACGGAAAATATCTATGAAAGCGAACATTTCTACACGGAGATAAAGTAAACATTTTCTCATTTGTAGATGTTTTCGATAATTTTCACAGCGTCGAAATGTTTTTTTTCCAAATTCACACAATACGAGAGACAAGATAAATAAATAAATAAATCAATAAATAAATAAACAATTTTTATTTTCAGCATTATAAATTTCACGATCCTATTTAAATGATTTTTGTCTTGTTTAAAAAGACAATATTTCTCATTTGTAATGGATAAACAGTCCGATCACGGAAAGGTTTGTCGTGCTCTTGTATTAATTACCGTTACAGTTTTTTAAAGTGATAGACGTCGAACATCGCAAGGCATTTTTGTCGGTATTTTGACTCTTCTCCAAGTGTTAGTGTGTACAACACCGTGTATGTTGTGTGCATGTGTGTTTGGCATTCTTCAGCTATACTGAAATTGAGTTTACTAAATTTTGTTAATGATTAGAGAACGCAACACGTGACATTTTGCCTAAAAACTGTTCGATTTTCATGTACTGGCGCTCATTTCAATCTAAAGTTTGGCGTGCTTTTTCAATCTGTGATTTTTTTCCATTCAGTCTACTGCTAAAATCCTGTGTGATTCGGCAAAAATAAATGCTGTCATTTTCAATGGCAATTACTCAATTATGAATGACTTTTAGTAGTATTATTTTCATAAATTCGACATTTCTTCTCCGTGTGAAAACAGCAGTTCGATTGAGAAGTTCATTTCTGTTGGAAAATATTAGCGATATTTCTTGCTAAGCTGTGTTGTATAAATAAATTAATCGCAATTTCGTTATTATCTGCTGATACAAGCCACTGTTGCAAAGGAATGCGAAGTTATTTTCAATTGTATTATTGAGATTGCCAGCGTTTATTGTCTAGATTCGTAATCAATGATCAAGCATTTAAGAGATATAGGCTGTGAGCGACAGATGTCAAGGCTGAAAATGTGTGTATGAAGATGCGACGAGAGTCGGGCATTACTAAAGAAAGAGATGTCTATCGAAGCGTTCATTTACTGAGTGTTTTCCCAACCAACAGCATATAAATGGCAGTGAGTAGAGTATGATGCAGAAATGGACATTGTACAATCACTTTTATGGGAGGAAGAGGAAAGAGAACAATGTAGAAAATGGTGAAATAAAAGAAAACAAAATAAAAATAGATCTTACAGCACCTGGTATTCCCAAGCGGTCACCCATCTAAGTACTGACCTGGCTCGATGTTGCTTAACTTCGGTGATCGGACGAGAACCGGTGTATTCAACGTGATATGGTCGTAAGTGACTGCTGATAAACGTAAACGGCCTTTTATTTAGCAAGCACTCAAACACACGACTTTTATTTCGGATCGAATATTCATTTCTCATCACAAACAACGGAAAATATCTATGAAAGCGAACATTTCTACACGGAGATAAAGTAAACATTTTCTCATTTGTAGATGTTTTCGATAATTTTCACAGCGTCGAAATGTTTTTTTTCCAAATTCACACAATACGAGAGACAAGATAAATAAATAAATAAATCAATAAATAAATAAACAATTTTTATTTTCAGCATTATAAATTTCACGATCCTATTTAAATGATTTTTGTCTTGTTTAAAAAGACAATATTTCTCATTTGTAATGGATAAACAGTCCGATCACGGAAGGGTTTGTCGTGCTCTTGTATTAATTACCGTTACAGTTTTTTAAAGTGATAGACGTCGAACATCGCAAGGCATTTTTGTCGGTATTTTGACTCTTCTCCAAGTGTTAGTGTGTACAACACCGTGTATGTTGTGTGCATGTGTGTTTGGCATTCTTCAGCTATACTGAAATTGAGTTTACTAAATTTTGTTAATGATTAGAGAACGCAACACGTGACATTTTGCCTAAAAACTGTTCGATTTTCATGTACTGGCGCTCATTTTAATCTAAAGTTTGGCGTGCTTTTTCAATCTGTGATTTTTTTCCATTCAGGCTACTGCTAAAAATCCTGTGTGATTCGGCAAAAATAAATGCTGTCATTTTCAATGGCAATTACTCAATTATGAATGACTTTTAGTAGTATTATTTTCATAAATTCGACATTTCTTCTCCGTGTGAAAACAGCAGTTCGATTGAGAAGTTCATTTCTGTTGAAAATATTAGCGATATTTCTTGCTAAGCTTTGTTGTATAAATAAATTAATCGCAATTTCGTTATTATCTGCTGATACATGCCACTGTTGCAAAGGAATGAGAAGTTATTTTCAATTGTATTATTGAGATTGCCAGCGTTTATTGTCTAGATTCGTAATCAATGAGCAAGCATTTAAGAGATGTAGGCTGTGAGCGACAGATGTCAAGGCTGAAAATGGGTGTATGAAGATGCGACGAGAGTCGGGCATTACTAAAGAAAGATATGTCTATCGAAGCGTTCATTTACTGAGTGTTTTCCCAACCAACAGCATATAAATGGCAGTGAGTAGAGAATGATGCAGAAATGGACATTGTACAATCCCTTTTATGGGACGAAGAGGAAAGAGAACAATGTAGAAAATGGTGAAATAAAAGAAAACAAAATAAAAATAGACGCTTACAGCACCTGGTATTCCCAAGCGGTCACCCATCTAAGTACTGACCAGGCTCGATGTTGCTTAACTTCGGTGATCGGACGAGAACCGGTGTATTCAACGTGATATGGCCGTAAGCGACTGCTGATAAACGTAAACGGCCTTTTATTTAGCAAGCACTCAAACACACGACTTTTATTTCGGATCGAATATTCATTTCTCATCACAAACAACGGAAAATATCTATGAAAGCGAACATTTCTACACGGAGATAAAGTAAACATTTTCTCATTTGTAGATGTTTTCGATAATTTTCACAGCGTCGAAATGTTTTTTTTCCAAATTCACACAATACGAGAGACAAGATAAATAAATAAATAAATCAATAAATAAATAAACAATTTTTATTTTCAGCATTATAAATTTCACGATCCTATTTAAATGATTTTTGTCTTGTTTAAAAAGACAATATTTCTCATTTGTAATGGATAAACAGTCCGATCACGGAAAGGTTTGTCGTGCTCTTGTATTAATTACCGTTACAGTTTTTTAAAGTGATAGACGTCGAACATCGCAAGGCATTTTTGTCGGTATTTTGACTCTTCTCCAAGTGTTAGTGTGTACAACACCGTGTATGTTGTGTGCATGTGTGTTTGGCATTCTTCAGCTATACTGAAATTGAGTTTACTAAATTTTGTTAATGATTAGAGAACGCAACACGTGACATTTTGCCTAAAAACTGTTCGATTTTCATGTACTGGCGCTCATTTCAATCTAAAGTTTGGCGTGCTTTTTCAATCTGTGATTTTTTTCCATTCAGTCTACTGCTAAAATCCTGTGTGATTCGGCAAAAATAAATGCTGTCATTTTCAATGGCAATTACTCAATTATGAATGACTTTTAGTAGTATTATTTTCATAAATTCGACATTTCTTCTCCGTGTGAAAACAGCAGTTCGATTGAGAAGTTCATTTCTGTTGAAAATATTAGCGATATTTCTTGCTAAGCTGTGTTGTATAAATAAATTAATCGCAATTTCGTTATTATCTGCTGATACAAGCCACTGTTGCAAAGGAATGCGAAGTTATTTTCAATTGTATTATTGAGATTGCCAGCGTTTATTGTCTAGATTCGTAATCAATGATCAAGCATTTAAGAGATATAGGCTGTGAGCGACAGATGTCAAGGCTGAAAATGTGTGTATGAAGATGCGACGAGAGTCGGGCATTACTAAAGAAAGAGATGTCTATCGAAGCGTTCATTTACTGAGTGTTTTCCCAACCAACAGCATATAAATGGCAGTGAGTAGAGTATGATGCAGAAATGGACATTGTACAATCACTTTTATGGGAGGAAGAGGAAAGAGAACAATGTAGAAAATGGTGAAATAAAAGAAAACAAAATAAAAATAGATCTTACAGCACCTGGTATTCCCAAGCGGTCACCCATCTAAGTACTGACCTGGCTCGATGTTGCTTAACTTCGGTGATCGGACGAGAACCGGTGTATTCAACGTGATATGGCCGTAAGTGACTGCTGATAAACGTAAACGGCCTTTTATTTAGCAAGCACTCAAACACACGACTTTTATTTCGGATCGAATATTCATTTCTCATCACAAACAACGGAAAATATCTATGAAAGCGAACATTTCTACACGGAGATAAAGTAAACATTTTCTCATTTGTAGATGTTTTCGATAATTTTCACAGCGTCGAAATGTTTTTTTTCCAAATTCACACAATACGAGAGACAAGATAAATAAATAAATAAATCAATAAATAAATAAACAATTTTTATTTTCAGCATTATAAATTTCACGATCCTATTTAAATGATTTTTGTCTTGTTTAAAAAGACAATATTTCTCATTTGTAATGGATAAACAGTCCGATCACGGAAGGGTTTGTCGTGCTCTTGTATTAATTACCGTTACAGTTTTTTAAAGTGATAGACGTCGAACATCGCAAGGCATTTTTGTCGGTATTTTGACTCTTCTCCAAGTGTTAGTGTGTACAACACCGTGTATGTTGTGTGCATGTGTGTTTGGCATTCTTCAGCTATACTGAAATTGAGTTTACTAAATTTTGTTAATGATTAGAGAACGCAACACGTGACATTTTGCCTAAAAACTGTTCGATTTTCATGTACTGGCGCTCATTTTAATCTAAAGTTTGGCGTGCTTTTTCAATCTGTGATTTTTTTCCATTCAGGCTACTGCTAAAAATCCTGTGTGATTCGGCAAAAATAAATGCTGTCATTTTCAATGGCAATTACTCAATTATGAATGACTTTTAGTAGTATTATTTTCATAAATTCGACATTTCTTCTCCGTGTGAAAACAGCAGTTCGATTGAGAAGTTCATTTCTGTTGAAAATATTAGCGATATTTCTTGCTAAGCTTTGTTGTATAAATAAATTAATCGCAATTTCGTTATTATCTGCTGATACAATGCCACTGTTGCAAAGGAATGAGAAGTTATTTTCAATTGTATTATTGAGATTGCCAGCGTTTATTGTCTAGATTCGTAATCAATGAGCAAGCATTTAAGAGATGTAGGCTGTGAGCGACAGATGTCAAGGCTGAAAATGGGTGTATGAAGATGCGACGAGAGTCGGGCATTACTAAAGAAAGATATGTCTATCGAAGCGTTCATTTACTGAGTGTTTTCCCAACCAACAGCATATAAATGGCAGTGAGTAGAGAATGATGCAGAAATGGACATTGTACAATCCCTTTTATGGGACGAAGAGGAAAGAGAACAATGTAGAAAATGGTGAAATAAAAGAAAACAAAATAAAAATAGACGCTTACAGCACCTGGTATTCCCAAGCGGTCACCCATCTAAGTACTGACCAGGCTCGATGTTGCTTAACTTCGGTGATCGGACGAGTACCGGTGTATTCAACGTGATATGGCCGTAAGCGACTGCTGATAAACGTAAACGGCCTTTTATTTAGCAAGCACTCAAACACACGACTTTTATTTCGGATCGAATATTCATTTCTCATCACAAACAACGGAAAATATCTATGAAAGCGAACATTTCTACACGGAGATAAAGTAAACATTTTCTCATTTGTAGATGTTTTCGATAATTTTCACAGCGTCGAAATGTTTTTTTTTCCAAATTCACACAATACGAGAGACAAGATAAATAAATAAATAAATCAATAAATAAATAAACAATTTTTATTTTCAGCATTATAAATTTCGCGATCCTATTTAAATGATTTTTGTCTTGTTTAAAAAGACAATATTTCTCATTTGTAATGGATAAACAGTCCGATCACGGAAGGGTTTGTCGTGCTCTTGTATTAATTACCGTTACAGTTTTTTTAAAGTGATAGACGTCGAACATCGCAAGGCTTTTTTGTCGGTATTTTGACTCTTCTCCAAGTGTTAGTGTGTACAACACCGTGTATGTTGTGTGCATGTGTGTTTGGCATTCTTCAGCTATACTGAAATTGAGTTTACTAAATTTTGTTAATGATTAGAGAACGCAACACGTGACATTTTGCCTAAAAACTGTTCGATTTTCATGTACTGGCGCTCATTTTAATCTAAAGTTTGGCCTGTTTTTTCAATCTGTGATTTTTTTCCATTCAGTCTACTGCTAAAAATCCTGTGTGATTCGGCAAAAATAAATGCTGTCATTTTCAATGGCAATTACTGAATTATGAATGACTTTTAGTAGTATTATTTTCATAAATTCGACATTTCTTCTCCGTGTGAAAACAGCAGTTCGATTGAGAAGTTCATTTCTGTTCAAAATATTAGCGATATTTCTTGCTAAGCTTTGTTGTATAAATAAATTAATCGCAATTTCGTTATTATCTGCTGATACAAGCCACTGTTGCAAAGGAATGAGAAGTTATTTTCAGTTGTATTATTGAGATTGCCAGCGTTTATTGTCTAGATTCGTAATCAATGAGCAAGCATTTAAGAGATGTAGGCTGTGAGCGACAGATGTCAAGGCTGAAAATGGGTGTATGAAGATGCGACGAGAGTCGGGCATTACTAAAGAAAGAGATGTCTATCGAAGCGTTCATTTACTGAGTGTTTTCCCAACCAACAGCATATAAATGGCAGTGAGTAGAGAATGATGCAGAAATGGACATTGTACAATCCCTTTTATGGGACGAAGAGGAAAGAGAACAATGTAGAAAATGGTGAAATAAAAGAAAACAAAATAAAAATAGACGCTTACAGCACCTGGTATTCCCAAGCGGTCACCCATCTAAGTACAGACCAGGTTCGATGGTGCTTAACTTCGGTGATCGGACGAGAACCGGTGTATTCAACGTGATATGGCCGTAAGGGACTGCAGATAAACGTAAACGGCCTTTTATTTAGCAAGCACTCAAACACACGACTTTTATTTCGGATCGAATATTCATTTCTCATCACAAACAACGGAAAATATCTATGAAAGCGAACATTTCTACACGGAGATAAAGTAAACATTTTCTCATTTGTAGATGTTTTCGATAATTTTCACAGCGTCGAAATGTTTTTTTTCCAAATTCACACAATACGAGAGACAAGATAAATAAATAAATAAATCAATAAATAAATAAACAATTTTTATTTTCAGCATTATAAATTTCGCGATCCTATTTAAATGATTTTTGTCTTGTTTAAAAAGACAATATTTCTCATTTGTAATGGATAAACAGTCTGATCACGGAAGGGTTGGTCGTGCTCTTGTATTAATTACCGTTACAGTTTTTTAAACTGATAGACGTCGAACATCGCAAGGCTTTTTTGTCGGTATTTTGATTCTTCTCCAAGTGTTAGTGTGTACAACACCGTGTATGTTGTGTGCATGTGTGTTTGGCATTCTTCAGCTATACTGAAATTGAGTTTACTAAATTTTGTTAATGATTAGAGAACGCAACACGTGACATTTTGCCTAAAAACTGTTCGATTTTCATGTACTGGCGCTCATTGTAACCTAAAGTTTGGCGTGCTTTTTCAATCTGTGATTTTTTTCCATTCTGTCTACTGCTAAAATCCTGTGTGATTCGGCAAAAATAAATGCTGTCATTTTCAATGGCAATTACTCAATTATGAATGACTTTTAGTAGTATTATTTTCATAAATTCGACATTTCTTCTCCGTGTGAAAACAGCAGTTCGATTGAGAAGTTCATTTCTGTTGAAAATATTAGCGATATTTCTTGCTAAGCTTTGTTGTATAAATAAATTAATCGCAATTTCGTTATTATCTGCTGATACAAGCCACTGTTGCAAAGAATGAGAAGTTATTTTCAATTGTATTATTGAGATTGCCAGCGTTTATTGTCTAGATTCGTAATCAATGATCAAGGATTTAAGAGATGTAGGCTGTGAGCGACAGATGTCAAGGCTGAAAATGGGTGTATGAAGATGTGACGAGAGTCGGGCATTACTAAAGAAAGAGATGTCTATCGAAGCGTTCATTTACTGAGTGTTTTCCCAACCAACAGCATATAAACGGCAGTGAGTAGAGAATGATGCAGAAATGGACATTGTACAATCCCTTTTATGGGACGAAGAGGAAAGAGAACAATGTAGAAAATGGTGAAATAAAAGAAAACAAAGCAAAAATAGACGCTTATAGCACCTGGTATTCCCAAGCGGTCACCCATCTAAGTGCTGACCAGGCTCGATGTTGCTTAACTTCGGTGATCGGACGAGTACCGGTGTATTCAACGTGATATGGCCGTGAGCGACTGCTGATAAACGTAAACGGCCTTTTATTTAGCAAGCACTCAAACACACGACTTTTATTTCGGATCGAATATTCATTTCTCATCACAAACAACGGAAAATATCTATGAAAGCGAACATTTCTACACGGAGATAAAGTAAACATTTTCTCATTTGTAGATGTTTTCGATAATTTTCACAGCGTCGAAATGTTTTTTTTCCAAATTCACACAATACGAGAGACAAGATAAATAAATAAATAAATCAATAAATAAATAAACAATTTTTATTTTCAGCATTATAAATTTCACGATCCTATTTAAATGATTTTTGTCTTGTTTAAAAAGACAATATTTCTCATTTGTAATGGATAAACAGTCCGATCACGGAAGGGTTTGTCGTGCTCTTGTATTAATTACCGTTACAGTTTTTTAAATTGATAGACGTGGAACATCGCAAGGCTTTTTTGTCGGTATTTTGACTCTTCTCCAAGTGTTAGTGTGTACAACACCGTGTATGTTGTGTGCATGTGTGTTTGGCATTCTTCAGCTATACTGAAATTGAGTTTACTAAATTTTGTTAATGATTAGAGAAGGCAACACGTGACATTTTGCCTAAAAACTGTTCGATTTTCATGTACTGGCGCTCATTTCAATCTAAAGTTTGGCGTGCTTTTTCAATCTGTGATTTTTTTCCATTCAGTCTACTGCTAAAATCCTGTGTGATTCGGCAAAAATAAATGCTGTCATTTTCAATGGCAATTACTCAATTATGAATGACTTTTAGTAGTATTATTTTCATAAATTCGACATTTCTTCTCCGTGTGAAAACAGCAGTTCGATTGAGAAGTTCATTTCTGTTGAAAATATTAGCGATATTTCTTGCTAAGCTTTGTTGTATAAATAAATTAATCGCAATTTCGTTATTATCTGCTGATACAAGCCACTGTTGCAAAGGAATGAGAAGTTATTTTCAATTGTGTTATTGAGATTGCCAGCGTCTATTTTCTAGATTCGGAATCAATGATCAAGCATTTAAGAGATGTAGGCTGTGAGCGACAGATGTCAAGGCTGAAAATGGGTGTATGAAGATGTAACGAGAGTCGGGCATTACTAAAGAAAGAGATGTCTATCGAAGCGTTCATTTACTGAGTGTTTTCCCAACCAACAGCATATAAATGGCAGTGAGTAGAGAATGATGCAGAAATGGACATTGTACAATCCCTTTTATGGGACGAAGAGGAAAGAGAACAATGTAGAAAATGGTGAAATAAAAGAAAACAAAATAAAAATAGACGCTTACAGCACCTGGTATTCCCAAGCGGTCAACCATCTAAGTACTGACCAGATT